>CAEGAD010096980.1:0-52122 GCA_903067055.1 Poeciliopsis paucimaculata | reverse complement strand
CCCCCCCCCCCCCCCCCCCCCCCCCCCCCCCCCCCCCCCCCCCCCCCCCCCCCCCCCCCCCCCCCCCCCCCAAGGAAAAGGCAAATTGAGAAAGAGCAGATAATAACAATATATGAGACGCGACAACCCGAAACCCCTCAGCTTCGCCCTCTCAGGCCAGGCCTTTAAATAAAAGCGGACACTCAGCTAAGACGCCCTCGCGCAGGATTTATTGATGAGGTTTTGACAGCACAAAATGTTTAAATGAAAGCTAATAGACAGAATCTGTTTTTAGACTGCTCAGCGGCTACAAGTGTCCAAAACGCTCACATTAGCCCCATCAGCTGATGGAATCGTTTAATGGGTTGAAAAGCAGTGTATTGTGCAATTTAAAGTTTTAATCTTTTATAGATGAAAAAAAAAAAAAAAAGAGCTCTATAATAGACGCTGCAAAGGGTTAATTCTGACAAATAGTTAATCAAAAAATTATAAAAACACGCGTCTTTCATCTCAGCATTAAGCATGATGGTAGCTTAATTTTTTTTTTATTTTTTTTTTTTTTATTAATTTTGTAATTAATACTCAATTGACGGCACATTGGCTTTTCTGATACTCACGCAAACAGCTTCGTTGAATTCTAAGGTGATCGTTTCATTTATTTAGCTTTAATGTTTGTGGTTTATTTTCATTTTAATCGTTGCAGTTTATTGCATTGGTAATGAAAGTCCACTCAGCCTCGGGCCTCTTCAGGTTTAACCCGGCGGCTCGTTGACTCGCCAGTTCGGATACTTTTATTGATTTGTTGAGTCCATTCGAGCTTTTAAATCATAAAGGATATTACAAAGATATCTGATAATATTTGATCTAGTTGAATTTACATGCAATTTTTGACTCGAATAAATCTGGCCCGTTTCGGAGCTGGACGGGTCACTTTTCTGTCCCCTGCGCCCAGCAGCTACTGATTACCCCTGGATGTCAGTGACAACACATGAGGCCCGGGGCTCCGGTCCAAAACATGGTGCCGGCTCCCGCTCTCGAGCAATCACGCTCTCTAATCTGCATTCAAACTATCCGAAATGCGAGTTCAATACAAGACCGAATTTATGCTGATTAGCTTAATGGGAAAGTTTATTTTTCGACATTTGCGCAATTTCAAGACCAAATCTGAGCTTCAGATTTAATTTTTGCGCAGAAGTAGTTTCAAGTTGTGGCCATTTTGACTTTGCCTGAAAGTCTCTGACTTTTAAATCTTTTAAATATAAAATATATGAAATTGTTTTGCGTCGCACCGTTTTATCGGCGCACTCACCTGATGAGTCAGATCAGTTTCTGATCGGGATCAGATCCACCTGCTCCACCGGGAAAACAGCGATGATGAAAAGGTCGGGCGTGAGAGATCGGCAGGTCACGAAAAATATCTACGTTGAATTAAAATAAATAAAAACTGAGAAAGTCTGCACCAAAAATTGACTTTGCAGTATTTGCTTATCTTTCCCCCCCCCCCCCTCCTAATTCTAATAGAGGCTCCTTCCTCATAGTTTCACTCCTGACAGATTTTGTAGGATTTTTGCGCATTTTAGATGGGTTAGGTCAGGTTCACAAATCTCACATATGTTTTGTGTTTTGGATAAATCGGAACATTTTTCATCTTCTTTGGATCTCTCCGGAAGCATTTTACACGTTTCCCTTTAAACAACAGTTTTGCAATGTTTAACTGTGGGTGCACTTTGCAGAATGTTATTAATTTCCTTTGACTTCTGCTGGTAAAACTAACCTCCTTCATGAGCTTTTGCGCATGCACGTCTGTAAAATGCGCTTCTGCTAATTAGCGTCGGACTCCAGCTTATTTGTTGCTGGCCTGTCCATATTGCAAAGTAAAGGATCTGATTACATTTTTATCAAATGATGGTCGCCTTGATTCTCAATCATTCCGTAATTTCTGAAGCTACGTATTTTGTAAGCAACAAGTCAAGACAGACGTTTCTGTCCAAAATCAGTTTAATATCGAATTTAAATGCACTTTAACCTTCTTTGCCAATAATTTGCAGAGAAATTATTGGATCAAACATAAAAATAAAATCTCTTGTATGCTTCCTAAAAAGATCATTTGAGGACAACCTTTATCTTTAAGCTGGATTCTTGATGTTTGATATAAATGAGTAATGACAAACGTTTTTTTTATTATCCAACATTTCCTCCGGATACTTCTTAAAATGTTAATTTATTCGAATAAGCCACAATTTATTTATTTATGTATTTATTGTTGTTCACAGCAAAATAAGATCGCTCCACTCAGACAATTATAAAACACCTTTTCTTTTATTATTTCTGTTGTTTTTGTCACAACATGTCTCTTCTTGACTTTCACATTTTAAATTGCACTCATTCTGCATACAGGAATAATTTACTGGACACATTTTGTGATAGGATGCACAACAGTATAGAGGTGACACACAGAAGGTAATCATGTAGGAGCTCCGACTGCTGTTTTTTGTTGTTGTTGTTGTTGTTTTTTTTTTTTTAATAATAAACGCTTTCTTTAGGATTGTCTCTGTGGAGTCGGTGAGCCCGTAGTTTGCTCCCCCTCCTTTTCTGAGCTGCTCAGTTGTGGAAAAAAGCGTTCAGGTCTTCATATGGCGGCGCCCTGTCGTGGTGCAGGTGGACGTCGTGGAAAGGTGGGATGTTTTCTGAATGCGCGCCTCCGCTGCGCGCTCCCGATGGACCAAAATGTAGGCCGTGGTTGGGCCGGGATGTGGTCAGTCCGGAGTAATGCATAGAGTAATGATAGCTCCTGTCTGTGTCTGAGGACTCCTGCTGCTTCCCGGACAGGCCGCCGTTCAGGCACACCGGCGGGCTGTGCTGGCCCTCATACTCTGGGCTGTTGTAGTCTGGGGACGTCCCGCCTGGCATGTAGACGGCGTCATACCCGGAGCCGCTGTAGGAATGGGCCCGCATATTGAGAGACCCGGCTCCGGGCTGGTAGTGAGGGCTAGAGAGGCGGGAGCAGCGGTAGGGGTAGGGGTGGACTGAGAACGGAGAACTGGGCATGTGGAAGCGGGCTCCGTCCGCGCACTGCTCCGTCAGGAAGTTCCTGGTGTTGAGCTGCAGGCAGCCCGCCACCAGGTTGGTAGTGGGCTGGGACAGGCCCTTGCACAACATCTGCACGTAGTTCACCACATCTGGACGTTTCCCGTTGCGTAAAATCTCCCCGAGGGCGAGAATATAATTCTTGGCCAACCTCAAAGTCTCTATTTTGGAGAGTTTCTGGGTTTTGGAGTAGCACGGAACCACTTTGCGCAGGTTGTCCAGCGCCGAGTTCAAATCGTGCATGCGCGTGCGCTCCCGCGCGTTGGCCTTCACGCGCCGCATCTTGGAGCGCTCCACGCGCGCCGCCGTCATCTTGCGCTTCTTCGGGCCGCGCTTCTTGGGTTTATCCCCGCCGTTTTCGTCCCCGCACTCTTCTTCCTCGCCGTCGTCGTCCTCATCGTCGTCGTCCCCGGCCATCTCGGACTCTGCCCGGCTGCTGCCCTCCCGCGGCTCGTCCAAATCGTCCTCTCCGAGGTGGCACGGATCGCGTTCCTCCTTCACCTTGCTTTCGTCGCTGTCGGTGTCCTGCACCCAGTCCGCCGCCAACCGCTGGACGTCCGGCAGCACCTCGC
This sequence comes from Poeciliopsis paucimaculata, assembly GCA_903067055.1. Classification (NCBI taxonomy): domain Eukaryota; kingdom Metazoa; phylum Chordata; class Actinopteri; order Cyprinodontiformes; family Poeciliidae; genus Poeciliopsis; species Poeciliopsis paucimaculata. Next base: position 48,484 of record CAEGAD010096980.1, on the reverse strand, counting down.
TGAACAGACGGCTCAACATTGTGGCAGACAACCTGTAAGGCACAGATACAGATCCGTTTCTCACTTCATTTATCTTATTACAAACAAACCATTTTGTTCCCATACCTTAAGAGTTTATGAAAACTTTAACTATTGGTTTTCTTTTGAGGTTCTGGTCATTTCACCCTTTAGCCACTCTGTATCTTTATGTCTTGGGTCGTGTAGAATCTGACTTTTCGGTAGTTTCTAGCTACAATGTGTGAACTCGTATTCATCTTGGCAACCAATTAGAGTAATTTCCTATAGGCACCACGTAAATATCTATAATTCGTAACCATTTGGTATCCATTTCCGCCTCTCCCACCTTCGTTTTCCTGCAAACAAACAGGACATTTCATAACCACACACCTCAAAATCTTTTTTTTTTTAGCAGTATCTGTTTGAATTATAAAAAGAATGCCTCACACGTATTCTTGCATTAAACTGTTTATTATTTCCTGAAAATTTATTTGATTATATTTCCAAAAATAAACGAACTGGTCGTTTCCCCTCTTGGCCATTTTCTAATGTTGTAGTTTTGGTTCTTTATTTAACTGTTTCTTTTGCTCTTCATACCCTTTTCTTATAAAATGGAGCCACCTTCATCTCTTGAGGATTTACAGCAATTGTATAATTTCTACTGATTGTTTAATGTCAGGACATTTGGATTGTTTAATGTCAGGACATTTGGTATCTAATAAAAATACCTACCAATAGAGATCAAAACAAGAATACCTGAAAATAGATCTTCAGACAAAATACTAAGACAGGCAAAGAAAACTAAACTGCTGCTTGACTTGCATGCACCACCTCCAGGCCAGCAGGGGTCGACCAAGAGCATTGGACTATAAAGAAAATTTAAAGCTTTCTAATCTGTTACTTTAATTAACAATGCGCCAGCTTTTTTATTTTGAAAATTGATGAGTAGCATTTTTTTTCAACAGTCTTAAGATGTTTAAAATAATAAAAAAAAAAAAATTGGGTTCTACAAATTGAAAAATGTATTAGTTGTGAGAGAAACATATTTTTCTATTAACTGTAATGTTATTATAGTCATACATTAATGTCACTATAATTCACCACTTTATCATTACTCCTGCTTGGGTTTGTGCTGGTGTCTTTACTGCTGTCGAACAAATGTTAAAGACCTTTGTTAAGTTTAATAATTTGTGCTTCAAATTATTCTTTTCAAATGATGTCTTGCTTGTATGTTATTAAAATGTGTTGAAAAAAATGTGTTTGTATCAAACAACCAAGTGTGGACAGTTTCGAAGACATGTTACTGGAGCTGATGTAGTGGGTTGTAGGTGAGAGTGGGGCCCGAACTGCAATTCTGCACGAGGCCCCAAGCAATCTTAGGATCGGCCCTGTCATTATTGGACAGCAAAATTTAAACTGCTGATAGATAGATAGATAGATAGATAGATAGATAGATAGATAGATAGATAGATAGATAGATAGATAGATAGATAATGTGACCTACTGAGATTTTTTTTACAATAAAAATTAGATGGTAGAAAAAAGTTTGTTAACAGGTACTAAATAAAACTAGATTTGTTAACCTAAATATTAACGGATTAACCCACAGGGCACAATATCAACCTCACTTGTCAATGAGTCAAAAACTAAATGGTGAAGGAAAAAGCACCTTTTATGGCTAATTCTCGTTTGGGCCAATGGACTCCATTGTGACTCATGAGCAAAGTTAGCACATCTCTCCTCGTTGACTGTCAAAGTGGGTGTAAAATCCTCTCCATCCGTCGTCCTTAAAAGTCCCGCAGAAAAAAAGGGTTTCTAACCCGAAGAGCCGGGTACGAAACGATCAACGGCTTAGCTACGAAATGGCAATGGGGCGAAATGACCAGCACTGCGGCCCTGTGGCTGTTTACGCACTCAGGTGTGTTCTGCAAAACGAGACGACACGATTTAACGAGCTCTATTCTCACTGGAGGCCAAGACAAGGACTGGCCTGCACGAAAAAGAGGAAAAACTCAGAAAGTGTTTTGAGTTTATAGCTTCAGGGCGTGTCTCCGACTTATTCTAACAATAATAAGAAAACTGTAAAATAGTTTGTTCAGAAATCCAGTTTGAAACGATTAAAATATTTATGGCAAATCTTAAATCCAAACGATGATTTTGTCAAAAAAAAAAAAAAAAAAATCTGGGAAATGTAATTAGACCTGACTGCTTTCCATCCATTCATAGAGTGTTTGTTATTCGTATTAAATGAGATTCGATAAAAGGTTAATGTTCAGTTGCTTGCAGCGCCAGCCTCGGTCGCTCCTCGGCCTAAACCTGCGTGAGGAGACGCGTCGGGCAGCAGAAGCTTATTCCCGAAGGACGCACTCGAGCTCCGGATATCAGCCGCAGGAAAAGTGACATCCCTTAGAAATTCCAGCACAACAAGACCGCAGAATAACGAGATCCAAAACATTTATTTTATTGTTTGCGCATGAACGCATTCTTAAGGAAAAAAAAAAAAAAATTTTTAAAAGCTTTCTCAGGATTCCTCATTTACTTAAATTATTTGTGAAATTCTAAACAAACTCGCAAGAAATACTAAAAAAAATATAAGGATTAGAGCATAAGAGCATTTTCTTATTTTAATGGGGAATCTCAATATCTTAGGAAAAAATAAATCAGTTTTAAAGATAGTAAAGACTCTCCATTACGCACAGCATGCGGGGCGAAATTAATCCGTACATGAAGTACATTATTACTCTGATACTTGTAAGTCGGGCTCAATAGGAAAGTTGTGCATTTAAATAAAATTTTAATCCCTAAAATTCTCGGATCTTCTCAGATGTTTCCGAGCTCAGCTGTGCTTATGGAGTCCAAGGGTGTCTTTTTTCCCTCCCTAATCTTGTAAGCACAATGTAATTAATGCCAACCAATACCTTGTCAATTAGCCCGCGTGTCTCTGTGGAGAATTCAACCCCCACAGTGGCTCTGACGAGCGTCGTGCACGAACACACACACACACACACACATGCACCCATGCAGCCACAAATAAATTACACCCCCGACGCTCATTTTCTTTAAGAAAATAAAAAGATATTTGGGTTATATTTGTAATTGTGCAATCTTTTCATTTGAACTTGCAAGAATGCATAAAGAAGAGCCCTGATGGGGTTTGAAATGAGTTTAGGATCTGGTCTGATTTTATCAGAGAGAAAGAGCAAACTGAGGCATTGAATAATCTTCAGGTATTTTTTGCTTTGAGACATTAATATTCTCCGTCGCTGCAGGAGTAACAACCACAAAGGCAGAGCAGAACAGGAGATGGTTAACCTACCTCCGCGGTGGAGCTCAGTGACGGGGCAAAGCTGGTTTGTTTACACCATCTCTCTCCGGGTGGGCATCACATCCACACGCCCTGCGCGGATTCTGCGGGGGTGCTGCGTGGATGTTCTCACGCCTGTTTCCTGCCACTCCGTTTCTGTCTGGATCCTCTGTTGCCTCCGCCGCCGCTGCTGATCTGTCTGTATCTGCCGCACAAGCCGTGCGGAGAGGGAGCCGTGTGCCACCTCAGAGGCGGGACCGGGTAGGTTACATAGCAGCTCTGATGCCAAGCCCATATGGCTGGCACGTCATTGGCAGGAGCCATCACATGAGAGCCGGTGATTGACATGCGGCCGCATTCACAGAGACTGTCCCACCCCAGCTCCCCCCACTCCCCCGGGGGAGAAGGACTCGCCATCTGTCACAGAGCTGAAAGGAAAAATGGAATAAGAGCGAGATGGCACAAATAAAAATGCTTCCTTTAGCCGCTATCATTGGGGAAAACGGGGTTAATCTCAAATATGGGGTGTAGGAAAACAACCCCCTTACTAGAAATAATTATAGTCAGCCTATAAAAACATTTCTGATTGATCCTCTGCAGCTACAGCAAAACAAAGAGCGCCGTTAGATAGTGACAACTCCAGGGTTACTATGGATTAATAATGGACAATAGAATGAAAAATCTACCCACTTTTGTCTTAGGGGGGGGTTGATTGTAAACAATAAGATTCAAACAATAAATTTAAATCCACAATTTTGTCCAAAAGTATGGAGGTCCACGAGAGCTTAATTTAATGCAAAGTAAAAAAAAAAGAAAGAAATTGTGTCAAGATGTAGTTGAAATTTTAAACAAGTACACACTTCAATAAATAGTTAGTTAAAAAGCCTGTTATTAATAAATGTTGTGTAACAGTAGGTTTATGGAAGTGTAAAAGTGCCACAAGTATATCATGAACTACTAATAGTGCCAATATGTAACAATATGTTAAACAATTAGAGGAATATTTTAATAAACAGTTAAACTAATGTGTCAAGTAAAAATCTGTTTACATGACACATTTACTAACTAAAGGTTTGGAGTAGTAAGATGGTCCAAAAATCTCAGTATGTAACTAAAAAGGGAAACAACAGAATTACCTCACAAATATTTAACAAGATAAATGTATCATTAATAAATGTGTAAAGTAGATGCAATTATTTATATTGACTCAATGCAGATTTATGAATGTCTATAAAGGTCACAATTTCCTAAATTAAAATTAATAATTAAATGGCTCCCTAAATGTGCCATGCAACAAATACACATATTCAAATGAACACACAGAAAAATACATGTCATTAATAAATGTTTTGTTTGGATAAATACATTGTATTTATGATAAAAAAAATAAATAAAATACTTGTGAATATATTTGATTAGTTTGCAATTGTGTATGGTGTATGGAGGCCTATAAGTGCCACAATAACATTTTCTAAATTAATAATAATAAAAAAAAAAACAATTAAAAATATTTTTGTTCAATTTTTAACTTATTGAGCATTTACAAAATCCAAATATTACAATTTCACTACATTCTGTGAATATGGAAGTCTGGAGGTTCAAGTGTCCCACATTTCAATAAATCAATTTATCCATCAAGAACAAGCGAGCATCCATAATATGGAGACACACAAAACAAACAAACGTTCACAAACACCTAAAGACAATTTAGAGAGACCAATTAAATGGGCATGTTGTTGGACTGTGGGAGGAACATACACTGGAGAACATGTAAACCCCATGCAGAAAGGAGTCAGACTGGGATCTGAACCCAGGATTAGAACCCAACTGTGTCATTGTGAAGCCATTCAAATAAATACTATGTAAATGATTACCTCAATATACTAGTAAGCTAAAAAAAAACAAACTGGAAGAAAATAGAGAAGTATATCAAAAAATGCTGCAGCTCTGCGTAGTGGTGCAGTTGGTATCGCTGTTGCCTTGCGGCAACAAGGCCCGGGGTTCAGATCCTGGCCTGGGTTCACTCTGGGTACTCCAGCTTCCTCTTAGTCCAAAAATCTGACTGTTAGGTTAATTACTCTGAACTGCCATTGGGTGTGAGTGTGTAATTGCTTGTCAGTGTTGGCCTTTGATTGACTGGTGACCTGTCCAGAGCCAAACCCGCCTTTCACTCCCTGATGGCGGGAGACAGGCACCAGCTGTGACCCTACAAGGATAACCATGTACAGACAATGGATGGACGGATAGGATAACCAATCGGCTATTGTGAATTTGACGAGTCCAAAATTTTCACTGGTGCACCTGCAGCTAAGAAAACATAAATTAACTGAATGAAAACAACAGCGTATGGTTTTAGCATGTAATTTAATCAAGTATAGATTATATATTTGAGCTACTATATGATCTCATATGTGATTTTTATTAATCACCGTATTGTATAACTTCACATCAAGTAAGGCTGAGGCAGCAGTCACTTAAACCCAGTGTTTTGGGTTAATTTTGAGAGAAATGTGTAGCAAAAATCCCTCCAGATATGGGGATCTGCTGATTCTGTGTGAATTTTACAGATTTGTGAACAACTGGAGGGGCTTATTGATGTAATTTGGAGTCTATAGGGCCACATAAAAAACTACGGTGGGCCAGAGTTTTATCCCGGTCCTTGAGTTTGACACATGTGCTCTACAACATCCACCTGCACCCCGGACATTATTAAATAATAAAAAAGACAGTGTATAATAAGCCTGGCGGGCCACCAGGCTTTACTTGTGCCCCCACCAGACTTAACATTGCTTATTTTTTTTTTATGTTTGCATTTTTTAATACTTTATAGTTGGTATTCAGATATTAATCTTCCAGTCTTCCAATAACACATAATTATTGAGTGATATTTTCAAATTTCCTGTCAACTTGAAACATTTTTTAACTCAAAAACACGGCAGGCTGCTGGATGAAATGCTGCCAACCACCAGGCTTAGCAAGTTTTCTGGGGAAAACCTTGAAATATATGTATACACATGTATCACATTTATTTATTTAATTATGGATGAATTTCTTTAATTATGCAGTTTGATATCAAAAAACATGAAATTTATTGTGTATATAATTATAATTTTTTATTTTGGTAGTTTTGGCACTTGATTAAGAAAAAAAATATATCTATCAATACATAAAATAAAGATTATGATCTGAAGGGGGAAGAAAACTCCACGATGTCCACTCAAAGGGTAAGGATGAAAAAAAAAGATACCCGGGCAGCGACTGAGATCAGAGTCAGGGTGCAATTGCCTAAACGAGTCAATTGAACTGAGCTAAGCAGAGCGTCCCGTTTGTGCTGCCAGGCTTGGCACAGGTGCCATGTGGGCGGATGGTGCCAAAGGTGGCAGAGGCACAGATTGCAGAGAGGGAGCAGAAGTCAAGGAATAAGAAAGGGAATGAATAATAAGCGAGAAAGCCAGTGGGAGCGGGCTTATCATCCCCATCATATTATTGATGCACAGTTTAGTAACCAAGGAGCAAGTTCTCTCTATTTTTACTGAAACAAACAAAATGTTCTTCCCTATTCTCTGATAAAACTGTAGCCAAGGCCAATGAGGAACAGGTTTCACATAAATATGAAGAGTCAGCACAGACACTTTGCTTAGATTTATTAAATTAGCATTTTTCAAATCACAAGGACTTTCTTAAGGAACAAGCTCCATTCATCATTTGGTCTACAGTTAACCCAATTAGATGTTTTCTTCTATAAAACAGACAGAAACCAAAAATAAGTGGAATGATGATTTGTATAACTGTGGGGACTGGTGGCCTGTCCAAGCAGCCTCCAACAAGTTGCCATCCAGTACTGCAAGGCATCATGGGATGCTTTTCTTCAGAACCAAAGATCCAATGCCCCTGTTGAAGAAATGCAAACTGATGATGAATGGTGCTGCCACTACCAGTTTCACTGCTGTGATGGTGTGCTCAGGGTAATATGTCGTCTTTTGTTTTCTGAATTTTGCATGTAGTTTGATTTTATTCTCATTGAACCAGAACACTTTTATCTTTAAGTTCTGTCTCTACATGGATTGTGACAAAATAATACAATTTCTCGCAGGCTTCTTTTGACAAAGAAATATTTTTTTTTGTGTCATTTTTCTGTCAGCTTTCAGAACTAAATAGTTGTCCTGATTTTTCCACCTGAGCTGGTGATGTCAGCAGCTCCTTCAGAGTAACTAAAAACCTCCTGTAGTTTTGCTATTCGGTTTCCATGTTGATTTCTACCCTAACCCTGCTTTAACACTTCACAACTTTATCCCAGTATAAAAATGTCCACGTCATCTCCCATTAAATGTATTATTAAATATGAATGTTTCGTCTTCCAAAAAAGGAAAAATCTCTCATTCGCGTCTCTAGAAGTAAATCTAAGCAGATTTTGTCATTCTGTATTTCAAGAGCAAAATAAGATGACAATAAAGTAAAACATAAAGTACAATTTTTTCATATTAAATATTAAATGTAAAAGTAAGACATTACCAGGACGTAGATTTCGAAACTTTGAAGATAATTGCCTTTGTTCACAAAGAACCTTTCCAGGTTGCCATTTTAGGACTTTAATATTTTTGAAGTGGGTGACATCTGCTGGTAACAAGAAGCCATTACAATTTGACTGGTGAGATCTATTCATAAAGATACACATTTCCACGCAAGTGATGAGTGGCTGTGGAGAGACATGCTGTTTGTTTGCTTTTTGCTAATGAATAATAACAAACAGCTGCGTGTTTTCGTAACTTTATGATTCTACACCGAGAAAATTTACAAACACATTGAGCAACTTTTAAACATTTTGTCAGCATCACGCCTCGCTGTTACACCAGCGTTTTTAACCATAAGTGTTAACTGAAGATACTGAAACAAACAATGTAAAAGTATATAACAAATCGTTGCCTTTTGGCGCCCTCTCCTGGTGACTCCCTATAAATACAACTTGATTAAAGAAATAAGCGTTGTGTTACGGTTTTTATTGCTCCTTAACATACTGGATAAAGAGTTAACTATGACTATGAGAAACGCAGTTAATAGTATTATTTTTCCCCCAATTTGATTTAAGTTCTGGAGTTTGGTGATCTGGACCTCCCTCTAGAATATATGCAGCATCTTTCTGCAAATACTGAAGGGTCTGAGGTTCCACATGAAGTTAAACTAATGCTCTCTATGAGGCCTCCACAGAACAGCTGGGTTGATTTTATACACAGATGGGCTTTATTCAAATCCAAAAGCAGCTGAAAAGAACTGGATTTTATTGAGGGGTATCAGAGAAAAAGGGGCAAAACATCAGTATGTTGTCCTATCTCACAAAATCAAAATTTAATATTTTGAAGTTTATATATAAAAATAGAAAAGCTCGCAACTGGAGTGTTATCAGTCCCTATTTATGAGATTTATCTTGAAAAACAAAATAATAGCTGAAGACAATAATACTGAATGTAATACAGACATTTGAAGAAAACATGACTCTCAACTGTGTCGTTTACGAAAACGTCTCACTCTGCTCACTTAAAACGACATTTCCAGTTCGTCCACTTTGAGTTTTGAATTTCCGACGGTAGCTGAACGCATCACAGAGCTCGGTTTTCTCCTGGTTATGTAGAACAGGTCAGCAATCACAGCGGGACGGGCATATGGTCAGAGAGTGGGAGAGGGGAGGGCAGGAACAGCGCCAGAGTGAGAGGAAGCTGCAGAATCTGTCACTTTCAGAGAGACTCAAATATTTTCATTCACCCGCATCTGCTTCAATTTGACCACAAACTGCACAGATAGTTCAATCGCTGCTGCTTCTGCCTGGGTTTTAAAGCCGGACGTCGGCGCGTTCAGCTGCGGTGAGGTGACAGGCTGGATGCCATGGACCCGCTGCTGCCCTCAGACCCGGAGATGATGGAGCGAGAGGCGGACAAGGACGCGCGGAGGAAGATCCAGTTCTCCGTCCCGTCCTCCGTACCTCTGCAGCTGGATCCGCGACAGGTGGAGATGGTGAGGCCCCGCGGCGTGATATAAACCCGTGTTTAACACCTGCAGGGACCTTTAAATGTTTAAAGTTTTAAAGTGGCCGATACGGTAGGTTTTGAAAGACAGTGGACCGATGTAAAATTTATCGCGATATATTAAATTAAACGCAATACAAGCGAATCTTAGTCAATTGAAATGTCATAAAAAAGTTTAAATATTTCAGTAATTCAGTTCACATGTTAAGTTATATGAGTTGAACGTAAAACTGTACACATGGCAGTTTTTTTTTTTTCATTTACTTTTTTTGACATTTGACATATTATCTCTACAAACCAAGCAGTTAGTTGGAGAAAAACAAAAAACAAAAAGTTGCAATAAACTTTGCATCTAATTCTTTGTTGAGGCTCAGTTCACCTGGTCAGTTTGGTCATTTAGCTCCTTTAGCTAAAGTCAGATGTTGTAGAGAGGTTACAACAAATCAAAAATGATCTCAAAGGTATCAGTCAGGAGAAGGAAGCCTAATAAGGAGTGGTTCATTTAATTCAGATATGCGTCTAAATGTTCCAGGATACAGGATAGTAGCTCTTGAGGAATGGAGGTATTTCAAAGAAAACATTCAGTCCTGGCTGAAATCGCCTAAACATTTTTGTAAAATTTTAGGCTGGATGAAGCAAAATGTTAACTTTTGGGCCACACTTCCAAAAAAAAAAAATGACTCCAACTATACATCAAATATCACTTCACCAAAGTAAAATTTAAGTTTTGGTTTTGCAGAGTCAGAGTCCAAGACAAATTCAGACAGAAAATCACCTGAAGACGAATGTGATGTGGAAGATACATTTGGAGAACTTCTGCAAAATATAGTCAAGTCAAGATGTTACTCAGCCTGGCATTTTAATAAGGGTGTGTATGTAACGGTGGCAAACAATCAAGCGAGACGTTGTGGTTGAGTCTGCAACATTTTAATTTGATAATAGTTACAAAGTAACTCCGTTAGCCGTACCGCTACACAGCTGTCAGAAAACAAAACCGTCGTCTCCTAGCAACAGTGGAGACGACTGCAGCCACGTCAAATTGCGACACAACTAGTAAATAACAGACACAAAAAAAATCACAAAACAGTATTAATTTACCTCCATGTACTCCACTATACACACAGAGTAAACTATTCTAAGCAAAACTTTTTCCTTCCATTTAACTTTCTGTTGTTATGGTAGGATACAACACCTACTAGTTTCTTTAGCAATGACCTCAAAAGAACAAATGTGTATTTGTGACATGGTGAGGTCAGATCAAGGTCATAATGGCGGACATTTAATGCCAATTTTTTATTGGTAGTTTCAGATACTCTGCTGCTTTTGTTTTTGCAGACATATTCCTGGCACATGAGACTTTTAAAGAAGTTTGAGGTTAAAATGCTCTTACATAACAAGCGAGAAAGTCTTCACCAAACTCCATTTCGCTCCACATTACCCTGTGGGCAGCAGCTCTAGGATTAAGCTGAGCTGTGCTGCCTTATAGTTTTTGGAGCCTTTAAAAGTAATGAGAGTTGTCTGCCCTTCAAAAGAGTGGAGGATGAGGAGGAAGTGAGGGATAAAGCAGCCATCTGTAATGCTGAAAATGAGATTTGTCTGAGCATAGCAGAAGCAACATAAGCAGATATGTGAAAGGAAAGAAGGTCACGTTTTTACTCATGTAAAGGGAGGAGCTGCTGTGTGTGTGTTTATGTAAAATGAGCCTGAGGCTGAATCTTTCTAAACCAAGTGCACGTGAAACATGCAGGCCTTCAGAGAAAGAAACTGCACTTGTGTAAGATTATGGCCATTAATTGTGAAACAAATATTATATTTTTCTTTCGCCTCAAATAGTCCTAAGATTGCACTCTGCTGCCTGGAGCGAAACCTTACTGATGGAGACAGGTGCCATGTCAGAGATGCGTATAATTTTCCCCAAGTGGACGATGAGAAACTTTTCAAAAAAACATCTGTTTGGAAAGCTTGTTCTTTCCTGGAATGTATAAATAAACTAATAAATCAATCATCACCAGCCACTCAAATACTTCTTGCACATCTGCTGTTTATAGCTTGTCCCCAGAGTGTCGGACTACTTTCTTTGCCCCTTCTAGAGCAGAAGCGCGTCACCATCGTTTGCTTTAGCACCCGCCAGTTACAGAGACTTGCAAAAGTGGCTTCAATTAGTCCTTGGACGTTTTCACATGTTATCACATTAAAACCAGAAATAAGAACGTTTTCTTATTGGGATTTTAAATAAGGGACTACTATTTTAAAGTAGTGCATAACTGAAACGTAAGGAAGTGTACGTTTTACATGAACTCTATATAAGATCAACTGCAAATAATAACTGGCAGAACTAACCCAAGTAGAAAATAGAAATGATCTGTTTGTTGTTGTTCAGTAAAGGCTTCAGGAGGAGAACATCAGAAAACCAAAGAACATAGTTATCCTCTCCAAAGATTGCTTATAATTTGCCACAAGTCCTGAATGAAGTACAGGAAATTTGTGAAGGAATGTGGTTTTTGGTCATAAAGTAGAAAAATATTACATTTTTCTTTCCTTTTTTTTTTTTTTTTTTTTTTTGAAATACATACAGTTAAAACTAAAACAGTGTGATGAATTGGAATGAACTCCAATTAAAGTTAAAATGGTCTAGTCCAAGGGTGTCAAACTCATTTTCATTTTGGGCCAAATCAAAATCATGAGTGCTCTTAAAAGGCCGGTTGTGCCAGAATGTATTGATAAAACCTGTTCACAAACTGTTACAATATAAATAAATTATTAATATTAAATAATGTTATTGAACATCTTTTCAGTCCCTTCAGGATTTCATGATTTTAAAGGATTTTTGCAATAAAAATCAAATATTTGCGGTTACTTTTGACGGTAAATGTGACTTTTTATGACTCGACTATAATCTGACATCAATTAAGGCTGAGGCAGCTCTTCAGTACAAATAAGACTAAATCTGCAATAAATTCCCAAATATTAGTGAAAGAAGTGCAGTAATTTGTTGATTTTGCGAGAATTTCCATGATAATTCTCAAGAAACTGGAGGAACTGACTGATATAAGTTGGCAGTAAACAGATAAAAACTGTATTGATTTGATAACATGATATTTAAGCACAGTTAGTGTTTAGTCTAGAATCTAGAGGGCAACATAAAAAGCTACGGAGGGCCAGATTTGACCCATGAGCCTTGAGTTTGGCACATGTGGTCTAATCAAAGTCCAGACCTAAGTCTTCTTGTGAAAGAACTATGAAGATTTCAGTTTCCAGAATGTGATTGAGTATTGAAGTGTTTACTCAGGAGCCTGAAAAACATTAGAAAATGTAAAAACAAGAAGTATGAAAACTTTTGTCAGGCACTATGCTGTTATTTGGATCCCATCCATCCGTCAGCTGTTCACCCGTGTCCCTAGTGGGGTCGGGAGTTGCTGGTGCCGACCTCCAGCTGTGTTCTGGGCGAGAGGGGGGGTCATCCTGGACAGGTCGCCAGTCTGTCGCACGGCAACACAGAAACAAACAGGACAAACAACCATACACACACCTTCACACCTAGAAAGCCCAATTAACCTAACAGTCATGTCTTTGGACTGTGGGAGGAAGCCGGAGAACTCGTTGAGAACCCACACATGCACAGGGAGAACATGCAAACTCTGTGCAGAAAGACCCCGGGGCGGGAATCGAACCCAGGACCTTCTTGCTGCAAGGCAACAGTGCTACCACTGTGCAGCCCAGTTATTTGGATCCCTGATTGAAATATCCGAACCTGATCTCTGGTCCTGTTTACATTCTCACATACATATGGTTCAGATTCAGTTGTTTCTTTTCACCTTGTTGGTGTTCATTTAGTCTTTCCTTGCATATTTTTCCACCAATCGCTCAAGCCAGTTTTCCTTCCAAGAAAACTGTTTTGGCAGGTTTTCAGCTTCACATCATGATTAATTTTTTCTGTTTTTAGCTTTTTACTTTTCTTTTTGTATTTTCTACTACATAAGTTGCTTGAACTTCTGGTTTTCCTAGTTCTATGTGTTGATCTGGTTCACTGCCTTGGCTTTCCCCCTGGACTGAGAATTGCCACCACCTGCGTTTTATTAGTTTTGACTCCTGGGCCTCCGTTGTTCAGAGTTGGTTCATTTTCGTTATGGTTCGTTAACTCTGCTGCTTTGCTAAGTCTTGTTGTTGTCGTGAATGTCCTTAAAGGGCCGGTTGTGCCAGAAGGTATTGATAAAATCCATTAAGCTGTTAAAACCTAAATAAATTCTTCAAATTAAATATCTTTTCTGCCCCTCCAGGATTTGCGATTGTTTTTGTGACTTTTTTGCAATAAAAAAGTGGTTGTGGTAGTAATTTAGAAATATCTGCACTTATGTATGATAGTAAATGACTCGTATCATTATGGATTATAACTCAACATTAAGTAAAGCTCAGGAAGTTGAGTAAATACTGCCACCTGCAGGTGGAAGTAAACTGTCATTTAGATCCAATGCTTTTCACAATTTTGGAAAAAAGTGGCAATAATCCCACAATTATGCATTAGTGTGAAAAAAATACAGGAATTTGTTGATTTTGCGTGAATTTCCACTGTAATTCACAAGAATCTTGAGGGACTACGAATACGTTCACACTGCAGCCTGAAGTGACCCAGTTCCAATTTATTTTGTCAAATTGGATTTTTTTGCTGTGGTTGTTCACTTCCAAAAATAAGCGACCTGTATGTGATTTCCAGTGTCAACTACAAACGACCTGAAAGTGACCCGCATGCACAGTAGAGGGCGCAATAACGTCACACATAGAGAGCATGCGCAGTGTTTTGCCAACCGCCATAAAGAAGAAGACGTGCTCAGTGTTTGCAGAAGTAAACATGGATGCTAACGGTGGAGCATAGCTTACGATTTTGAAATTGCTTTCCGACCGGAGCCAGGATATTAACAACTTAATCCTCATCGTAGTCCTCCAGGGTTGTTGTTCTTCTTTTCGCTTGCGCGTATCAGGAGGCAGAATAGTGACATTTGTTGAGTATCAGTGACGTTCAGGTCAGATGAATGCAACCTGGACTTTAGGCCGCATTTGAATCGGATACGTATCGGATGTCCGAGTGGCCTGGGTCGCATTCGAAAAGAATCTGACCTGTGTTGTTCAGACTGTCTTGAAAAGATCAGATACAGGTCGCATTACGGCAAAAACATTGGAATTGGGTCACTACAGGTTGCAGTGTGAATGCAGCGTAATTGATGCAATTTGGCAGTGAAGCGATAAAAACTGCTTTGAATTGATGGATAAAATAATACTTAAGCACACTGTTATTCTGACGGTTCTATTTATGTGTCACTTTAGAGTCTAGAGGACCGCATAAAAAGCTGCAGGGGGCCAGATTTGGCCCCCGGACCTTGAGTTTGACACGTCATCTAAGAGATTGAGACCTAAGTGCTATTAGCGCATTTTTGCTTCAAACTCCGACAGTTAGGGGTCAAAATAATTTCTGGATTGTTCCCTGAAGCAAGTCCAGAGGTCACTGAGTACGGCCATGTTCAAGTGCATGGAAGTTACTCGACTGGATGAAGTCAGATAGCAGTTTCAGGAATTTGGTCATTGTTTAACACCTAGAAATGGAGCTCAACAGTTTAAGCACTCCTGTGACCTTCTTATTTTCCAATATATCCCAGTTTTCTAGCAGGCAGTTAACTATTACAATATTTAAAAAAAAAAGAAAAACCATTAAAAGTTGAGAAAGAATCAGCCAAGGAAGGAGGCTACAGATTAAAAAAAAGATTAGCTGGAGATGACTGAGGCCTGAATTAAGGGCAAGGGCAGTTAAAGCCAAGAACTAAATTTCACCCCAGAATATCCGGCAGCTCCAAACACGAACCGACGGGAAGTTATTTAGTTTACAGGAACGACAGAGTATTTGTTTGGTCATCAGTTAATAAGCTAAAAATGAAAAACGATTGCCGACACAAAATAGCGTTTTGCATGCAGCAGAAATTGTATGAAATGTTTAACAACTTTTGTGTCATCTGTTCTTTAACAGGTTGTAGGCTAACTGAACTAGACGCAGGATTACTAAGAGTATAAAATAAAAGCATTATATGAACACAACAAGGGATTTATGCCTCCACCCGCTTATCTTTACTACTAAAGGGATTGAGAATCTCTCTAAAAGCCTCTTTTGGAACCAGTGCTGACCCCACCCTGCATTTATGTTCTATAAATGTCTTGATTTTAGACTCTAGAGGTTAAACGTTACTTTTAATCATTGACTGACTTTTACTTGTAGCACAGAGTGCGGAAGTTTGATTTTAGTTAACAGGAAGAGGAATAAAAACGCCAAAAAGTTTGATTAATCGTGTACAAAAATATGTAATGAAATGTCTTTGGTCCAACTGTCTTTATTTCAACCAACAACACAGTTGTTGTTGGTTGAACAACAACAACAGTAGTGATGCACACTATCACTACTGTGATAGTGATGCACTACTACTACTATCACTACTATCACAGTAGTGATAGTGATGCACAGCATGTCAAACCTCAAAGCAGATGGGCTAAAGCGTAGAAAGAAACCACAGGGAGCCGCCTCCTGTCAGATAACGGCAAAAAAACCGAGGCTATTTGTTCACTAATATTAGGAAAAAACAGACTGCAAAAATTTTTACCTATTTTCGGCTGCAACATCCAGATCAATGGCTCAGAATTGGGTGTAAACAACATGAAGTAGTTTTTTCTTTAGCCCAGGTAAAGTGCTTCTGACGCTAAAATATTAGCGTAAAACTTTGTTGATATTCAGCTAAAGCTGAGTAAACACAATTACGTATTTGTGCTGTTTCCATTAAAAAAGAAATGCAATTGAAATCACGCATTAAGACATTAAAAAACATGCCGCGCCATGATCCTTCTACCACTTCCTGTCGTGTTCTTCGTCTATTCTGCCAGTAGTAACATCCGATTTTTGATCAAATGTTTGATCAGACTTGTGTGATGTGAATTAAGAAATAACGTTACGGTTTGTGAAGTACACTAATTTTGATATGGCCAAAAACCCACCTAATTATAGTGCCAAAACTTTGCATTGAAAAATTAGAGTTTTTGGGAACTGACGTTTTTCCATTAAGAAAATTTCTTTTCAAAATGTCAAATTGCACAATTTTAAGGTTAATAAAAACGCAGTTATTGTCTCTATCGTTCAACAATTGTTGACCAAATCCTGGATATGTCAACAATAGAGCCCACAGTCCATATCTTGGGATCTAAAACAATCTTTTGAATAGATTTTAATTCTCAGTTTTCCCAATAAGTGTTTGTACAATAATTATTATTTTTTGCTCAATCTTCCCTTTCTTTGCTTGGAAACAATCAGCTTTTTTACCCACAACCTTTTTTTTGTCAGAGACTGACTTCTGGCCGACTATAAAGTCATCAGTCTTTTCATTGACTGTGTTGCCAGAAGATAACATTACAGTATCAAGGTTTTCCTTGATACTGTAATGTATCAAAGATACATTACAGTATTCTTGATACTGTACTGCCCTGGAGCCAAGCCTGGTGGTTTGGCTCCAGGGCAGTCATTCATCCATCAGCCTGTTTTTGAGTTAAAAAATGTTTAAAGTTGACAAAAAAATTGAAAATGTCACTTGATAATTATATGTTATTGGAAGATTGGAAGATTAATACCTGAATACCAATATAAAGTCTTAAAAAAATGTAAAAAGTCATAAGTAAATAAGCAATGCTTAGCCTGGTGGGGGCACAAGTAAAGCCTGGTGGCCCGCCAGGCTTATAATACACCAGGGGAAACCCTGAGTATTGCAAGTCTTTTTTATTTGTCTACTGCCAATTTCTAACTAAAAAACGCTGAACTTTTGGTTTTCATCAGGCAGAAATATTGGCCGAGTTAGGCAGTATTGAAAATCGAGAAACACATTCAAGTGTAGAAAGGAGAACAGGAAAACCTTGAAGGCCAGCAGGCTCCGTCCCATAACCTTGTTTCTACTACATGGAAATATAATGTGCTGAATTTCTAAAACCAAGGAAAAAAAAAAAATCCACTTCCTGCTGTGTACATGTGTAAAAAACCCCAGAAAAAAACACTTTACACAGCCTTTACCTCCCACTGGTGTTTTTGTATCTCAGATTTTAATAACAACAACAACATTCAGTAGGAGCTTGACCTTATGCCTCCACTTGCAACAAAGGTCTATAACTCAAAAGCTCTCACACAGGCGCCTAAACAAGGTACTGATTTTGATTTCTATTTCTTTCTGTGATGCTTTTAAATCATATTCTCAAATATCAGCAGTACATCAGGTTGAAGAGATTGCAAGATAAATTTGTCAAACGGAGGGAAGCAGAGGCAGTAGGAGGAGCCGCCCACATATATTTTGCCTACACTGATGTCCTTCCTTCTGCAGGTGTTCTAGCAATAAAATAAAACTTGTAGTAACACCCTAGACCCTGAAAAGGTATAATTGCAAGAAATAAATATTTCCTGAAAATCAGAAATAATAAATTTGAAAATAAAAACCATGCATTTAAAAGTTTCTAAAGTGCAGATGTCAAAGTAATGAAAGTAATGATTTAAATGTGAAAATATTTAAAATTGAAAGCATTTTATGGACATTATAGTAATGCACTGAATCACTAAAGTGGGGAAACTTTACCTAGTTTCTAGAGTTTGTTGTCCCACTGCTAGGATCTATTTTTGGACAAGTTGCTAAGAAAGAGCTGGTTGTTTGTTCTGCACTTCATAAGTTGCATAACTTTTGTAGTCGATGACTCACGCTGCTTTGTAAGTAACAGAGAGCTGTTATGCATCTCATAGCAAGAAAAAAAAAAGGACAATAAAGGTAAAAATCAAAATTCCACCAGTGATAAAAAAACATACAACAAAGAAAAACTTGTGTATTTTTAGAAAGAACACTATTATTCACAAGATATTTACATTTACATTTACATTTTTCTCATCGTCTAACATTAAATCAGACAGAATGTTTCCTGTTTTACGTTAGAATTACCCAAATTAGTTCAATTTGTTATATTCCAGATTAACGAATACATTTTTAGATATTTTTAAAATATATTTTAAATATTGGTGTGTATTAAAAATATACAGGAGACTCCAGTAGGTTAAATTAAACATGTTGGTTTTAAAAAAATCACATCTGCAGATGAGTTTTAAGGTTTTACCCTTTCTAGTGAGACGTCATGGAAAAGCCAAAAATCAGAAAGACATCTGTAAGTCTTGACATGTCTGATCAAGATATAGGTAGAAATGCCTAAAGATCACCAAGCCATTTGTTGAAACAATTATATGCATTATGGACGACATGATAGGCCATGACAGCATTTAGCAAACAAACAAGTTTAGTGTTTTGGTGTGAAACGAGAAGCCCAACTCCAGAACAAAAACAAAAAGTCCTGGTTGCAAACTCATAAAAAATGGAAATGTACACAGCCTTACACACTGCAGTGTGATACAAGCAGATAAAGACAGAAAATTCTCTTTTTGTCTTTGCAAAGATTCGACGCCGGAGGCCAACACCTGCCACTCTCTTCAAACTGACAGACCCGCCATCACCAGAGGAAGACAGCAGCTCGCATCAGGTATCACCGAGGAGTTACAAGTCAACCCAGAGAACTTTTATATTAAACTTTAATCTTCTTTCATGATGAAGAGCTGCAGATTTGATTTCTTTTGCTACTCTTTTCTTTATTATACCAATACACCGTGTGGAAATTGGGTGTTTTATAAAGAAAGTATGTAAATGAGAGACAGTTTTTTTTCTAAATTTAACATCCTACTCTCAAGCGTAAAGATACAAAACATTTTTAGGAACGAATATAGAAAACATGTTGAAAAAGATGCTCTCTTTAAATTAAACTAAGGCTCATTTTTTTTGCCGTTTCTGGTGGAAAAAGGTTTAGATCACAGAATTTGTGCGAGCTCGAATTACTTATAATTAAAGAATTGCCACAATAATTTCAAATGAATTCGCAGAAGCTCGCCCTCCCGTCTGACTGAGATATTCAGAAAAGACTAACTTGGTAGAAACTTTCAGATGCAGCTGAAAAATATAATATTTAAAGAGGCTGAATGCAGGCCACACTTTTCAGATAATAATTTGTTGGGGGGAAAAAAAACTGAAAATAATTCATCCTGCAGTACTTTGTGTTGGTTCTACCTCATAAAATCCCAACTAAATACAAGTGAAGTTTGTAGTTACCATGTGAAAAAAGTTAGGGAGATTTGCGAAAAAGCAGACCAGCTCTCCTGTCAGATAAGTTGACTAACTCATTTTAAATCCTCGTTTTAATTTCCGTTTACTTACAAATTTAAAATATAAAATGATAAGTAAGTAAAATGATTAAAAAAACAAAGTTCAAGTTGCTTTCTCTGCCAGACATATAAATGATAAAACTCCAAAAATATTTTTCTTTCTGTTGATTTACAAAAGTAGCAACCTTTTTGTGTCATCCCTTCTTCTAATTTTCATTCCAGCCATCAGTTACAAATAAAACACATTTCTGTTTTAATTTTCATTTTCATACAAAAACAAGACAATGTTGGGCTGTTTTAGCTCCCCAGATGTTAGTGAAACAAGTCAACCCAATGCTCATTCATTGCTTCCACAGTGGGTTCTGGGTGAAAATGGATCCACGAAAGCCAAACTGGTTCACATGGCAACCTACCAGCCACCCTCACTTAAAGGTAAATACCTTTTTAAATTTTTTTTTAAATTAACGTGCAAATGTGTCTTCATTTTTTTATATATACCACAAACATGAATGAAGAATCCAATGCTGAGTTGGAACATGTCTGTCAAAATCCAGACACTTGTATCCAAAAACAGTCCGATTTGTTGGTTTCTGTGTCGTTTATGAGTGTGGATCAGTGTGCCATGTCAGATTAGGAGCAAAAACAGCTGTGGGTCTGTTCTGGATCATGCTGGATTAGGGGCTGCAGCTGCAACATGCTCTCTTTCACATACGCAGATATGCTGCTGTTAATGCGAGCAAAAATATTTCTGTGTTTGTTAGTGGGGGAATAAGTTTAAGTTTCCTCACGTTTCCTTCCTTTTTTGTCTCTATGACCTGCTGCGTTGTTGCTGGGTGTTAATAATTTTGGCCAGCGATGATAAAGAGTTGGGTCATGATTTTAAATATGAAGGTACCATTTTCGTAATCTTTGATCTAAGACATAAAAATGACAAAAACAAACTGGTTCTTTAATTTTCCTACGAAACAAAGAAATTTGTCAAAAACTTTTAAATGGACCGTGCAAATCTTGCTCTTCCCACATGAGCAGAAATACTGACAGAAATGTTGCAAGATGCAGTAATTTCACTGGAGAAGACAAATGAAAAAATATTAACCCTTCCTGAATTTCCACTTTTGCTTCCATTAATGCACAAAGTAGAATTAGCGCTGCAGTACAGCAAGCCGTCACAGGAAGCTAGAAAGGAAGCTTAAAGGCAGATGTTGGCTCAAAAGTCTTCAAATTTTTTGAGATAAGTTTTTTTTCTCTCTTGCTGTTCATTTTAGCAGATAACTGACGAGCATGAGCATGTATGGAGGACCAGACTTAAAAATAAATACAGAAATAAATAAACATTTGGAGAAGGTCAACAAATGCACCAAAACACTGAAACAATTTAATAATTTATTCATATATTATTAGGACAGCTTTTCCAAACATGCTGCGGGCCCAGGGTTTATCTCTCGGGTTTATTTCATGATCTAGGCTCTGCTGTTTTGGAAAGTACAGCTGGAAGACCAAATGAAATGACTAGCTTACCTTGTGACATTGCAAATGAAAATAAATCGTTTTATAAGACTTTAACGCTGTCAGTGATGAGTAATCACTGCTGATATGGATACCTTAATGAAGATAAGGTATTTTAACTTTAAGTTCCTCCAGCAGCCCATGCAGAAATAATTTGGTTAATTATATATAATTAATTTATATTTAATATGTAGGCGAGTATCGCTAAGGTCACTCCCAGCCCCCTCTGGAAAGTTCATACTCCCTTGTGCCTGAGCTGGTTAGATGAATCATGGTCTGGATTACGTCATATATGCAGACGGTTTGTTTTGTTATCTATCTGTGACAGAAAATAGCAGCACTACAGCACAAAGACAAGTGACATTTTAGCATTAGTTCCCTGACCATGTTAGCTAAAAATGAACTTTTGAGAACAAGATAATTGCAGATAAGGATATAAGCATGTTCAGAGGTCAGTGTGTTGATTCAGTCCCTTAACAAAGTGATCTGAGCACTCAAACATGGTAAATTCACCATCTTTCATTTTCCTCTTTTGTAAGTTAAACACTTTTAGCTCAAACTACAAAAACACGAACCCTTCCATCTGTTGTCTGTTAGCGTGAGTTTCTGTTTTGCTGATTTGTGTTTCCAGCTGTCCAGATGTTGGCTGAGGTACACCTGAAGTCTCTGGACAGAGAAGCGCCCTCTTCTGGAGAAGAAGAGGAGCAACATGAAGATGAGGAAAAGCAGCAGGCAGCTTCAACTACAAGTGGGTGGTGCACAATTTTTCCTCTAATACTGAAGCTTTTACTGAAGAATAAGTGATTTTCCATTTAAAACTTCTTTCACATCAGATTTAAGAGAAGAAAGCAAACCTTCAACGGATCTTTGTGAGCTGCTGGGAAGTTCAGCCACAAGAGCCGAGACCACAGAACTGGAGGAAGGAAAGGGGGAATGACAAAAAGAAGACAACTGGCCAAGAGAGTTTGTAGAGAATGCGCATATGCAGCACATGCGTGGACACTTTTTGCGTGTTCATGGGTGTGCAGATGTGCTTTTTAGGTCTGCAGGTGTGTGCATGCATGCAACAATAAAGCTGAAAGTGCAAAAAGAAAGAGCAGAGGAAACATACAACCATCGGCGAAGAATATAAATGTACAGATATGGGTTAAAGTTTAACCTGGGACAGCCAAGAAAGAAAGAAAGAAATATTCCATGTCAGCTAAACGCATCAAAACAGGAAGACCATGTCAGATTTTTAGCTGTAGTTTACTTTATCTTGGCGACAAATTGTAAATTAAAATGTTAGACCACATACACCAAAGTGCCACATAAATAAATTTAACATTTACATCAACTACAATAATCGCTACATATATATGTTTGGTCATAGATGATCAGAATTTCACTCATTTCACCCTGGAGATGCAAACTTTGCTGAATATTTGCACACAAGGTCGATGGAGAAAAGAGGATGAACGACAGATTATCACATCTGCACAGCTGCCATATTAATAATTATGGGGACTAATCCGACTAATGATGATAATGTAGCCATGTTTATCTGCTGGAACATTATGAACAGGCTTTTGTAAGATGGTCACTACAGCAAATGTGATCAACTGGCATGAGAAATCTTACACAGTTAAATAAATTACCTGAAAATGGTCATTTATTAATCTGTATATAATATATTAACCTGTGTATAAAACTAATGGATTCATTCTTAATAAACCTATTCAAACAGATTGTTGCTTTAAGTGGGATTGAACAGTAAACAGCCTGTAAAAATTACACAATAAAATAGTTTTTTTTTGTGTGTAACTAACAGGTTAAATAGTACAGAATGTTTTGACATAAGTGCCACTTTGAAGAATATCATATATTAGTTTTAAGAGAAAAAAATGGGTTGTATATTTAGTCTGATATAGTTAACTTTTGATTATCTAAAACACGTGTCAAACTCAAGGCCCGTGGGCTAAATGTGGCTTAAGTGACTTCTGCCTCAGCCTTACTTGATGTAAAAGTATAGTGGCCATTAATAAAAAGATTAATTTAGCATCACACATTAGGACAAATATAAAAATTCTTTACAAATATTTGTAAATTAGCGGCACAAAATCTGTGATTTTGGTAGCTAAAAAAACCCACAAAAAAAAAATTTGCTAAATTTTGCAGGGAATGATCAGTGTAAAAAGACGTTCACACTTATTGGATGCTGAAACAAAAAGCTGTTTATTGATATTTTAATAGTTGAATTGGTTTTATGAACACATTCTGGCACAACTGGCCCTTTAAGAACATTCAGATTTTGACATTGCCTAAAATGAAAATGAGTTCAAAATCCCTGATCTAAAACACTGAAGTATGGCAAACCAGAAGAAATCTATATATTTTATCTCAGTATGTCATGGTGCAGTCTTAACTCATTCTCAGGTGCTTCTACAACCACTGATTGTTTGAAACATGCAAAACACCTCATGTTTTTCTGGACCAGGGAGCTCAGGGATGCAGTTGGTTCAGGAACTTATTATGGTCCCAAAATGACATGTTAGCCTGGAAATCCAAACCCATTATGACAATCTGAAGAAGCCTTTTGGTTAAGAGGTGAAGCAAAACAAGAAGTCCAGTTATTTTCTGTCTGTATTCCAGCACTTCAGGATTGTTACTGACTGTGAGTCTACAGGTGGAACAGGAGTGACCACACCAGGAAGGATATCAAGTAGGCTCCCATTAGTCTTCATTGTTTGAGTTTGATTTTTAGGTATAAATAGTTATAAAGTGACATCTAGTGCTCAATTTATCCAATTGCACAACCTTACACAGCAGAAATGCAGATAAGTTTCACCACACAGAAGAGTAAAATATACCTTTTTTTTAATATTTGCTCTAAATTCTATATTTTTTAGGCTTTTCATATCACGTTATGCTTTCCTCAATATCTGGATAAACATATATGCAGGATATTTATATAAGCGAACAAGACAGACATTGCTTTTAATAAGAATATAACACAGAATAGATAAAACTCTTTTAACTTTAACAAATGACACAAAATGCTTTGACTACAAGAGGTCTCTGTGTCAGTTGTAGTAGCCGTATTTCACCAGCAGGGGTCAGTCTTTAACTGCATTCCTCACAGCTAAAGCCCGAGAAACTTAGAAAACCTTGTCATTTTTGAGGATTTTTTTTTCTTTCTCCAATTACATTTAAACTAACTTCTCATTCAAAAAAACAAAACAAAAACAAGTGTGAATTTATTTGACTACTCAACTTATATTTGACTAATAAACAGCAAAGCCACATCCATGCCGCTGACCTCAATTAATCCTTCCTCGCCTTGGCGAAGAACACCCCAGTCACATCATCGACTCCAACCCGCATATCCTGAGGCAGAGTGTAGACTTCAAGCCTGATCAGGGTAAAACCGGTTTCCCTCAAACTATCACAGACCTGGGGTTCATTCAGGGGGACTACAGGGATCCTCACCCCTGGACCACCGAAATAATAACTCTCTCCCAGGGCTCCGATCAGCATAAGGTGGCCTCCGGGACGAAGCAGCTTCCCGATGTGACCCAGCGCCCTGGTGAAGGCGGGGAGGTCGGGGCTGACGCTCTCCAGGCAGAAGCAGGACACCAGGCAGTCGGCCCCGGTTGACGGGAGCGAGTCCAGAGCCACAGGCTGGGAGCAGTGCACGTCAACCGGAAGGACGTCCGACACGACCTGACGCAGCCGGGTGGCTTTCTCAGGCCAAGCTGAGGACCTGGTGAAAACGGCGCATAACAATCATCAACTTACATGCAATCAGGCAACAAATAGAGTGTCGTATAATAAATATTCATATGTGTTTTAACGTGATTATATGTGTTGGAGGAGAGACCCAAACTCCTTGACTCATTGTTCTACTGCTTCGAAACACTTAAGTCAAATCATTGGCAAGATTTTGTAAAACTTGAACCTACTCAGAAGTTAACTCAAATTTTATTCAGGTTTTTAGCACCCTCTCAGTGCTAAAAACCTAATAATAAAAAAAAGGAATAAGAAAAAATACAATTATAGTGGTGTTTTGCAAGGATTTATGTGAATTTTTGTGATTGAAGTCCTAACTGCAAGTTAAACGCTTAGAAAAATAATACGGAGCAATACTCTGTTTAGCCTTCTTGTTATCTGATGAAAGTCTTGCTCTCTCTCACTATTATAAGGCATGTCTCGGTCCGAGTAAGCTAAACGTTACCCTGTGCACACAATTCCCCACTACTGGTAGCATCATGCAGTGAGGATGCTTTTGTTCAGTCGTATTTAGCAGGGGCGATTCTAAGATCTGACCTTCAGGGGTCCTTAGCACCTAGCAGGGCTAAGGACCAAGAGAAGTTATTCGTTGGTGCATTTTTTTAAACGTCACCACTCCTACTCAAAACTATGTATTTCCAGTCATTTGAAGAGCATTTTACTATTTTCATGGGATTAATAAACCTTTCAACAGTTTATTATCAAGGTAGAAGTTCAGGTTAAGGACTGGTTCTTATTCAAAATTAATATTCATAGTTTTTGATTTCCTTTGGCCAGGATGGGGATTGAACTCATGACCCTGGTATTTTTAGCAATACGCTCTGACCATCTGAGCTAACTGGTCATACATAATGCTGAGTTTTCATTGATTTAAGAGAAACTTGCATGATTTTAACAAAAGTGCTGATATTTTTTAAATTTATACTTTTTAATTGTCCAGTCTTACTCTATTTTGATGTGTTGGTTTCAGATTTCATTTGGCCAGGATGGGGACTGAACCCATGACCTTGGCATTATGAGCACCAAGTTCTGACCAGCTGAGCTAACCAGCCATACGTTGAATTTGCAATGATTTAAGAAACACTTATATGATCTTAACACAATAAAATTTAATTTTAGATTGAAATAGGCCAGAATGGGAATTTAACCCATGACCTCAGCATTATAGCTCTGACCATCTGCGTTGATTTTCTGAAGACTTTGCATTTTATTTGGCAAGTTTGGGGATTAAACCCTTTTCCAGCCATTTTTAATTTTGAAGTGTTGATTGTATTTCAGAACCATTTTTATTTTGAGGTTTTTATTTTATTTTCCATTGTTTTATTTTGAAGTGTTGATTGTGTGAAACACTTTAGATTTCAGTTTGTTAGAATGAGGGATGAACCCGCAACCTGAGATATTAGCACCATGCTCTGACCAGCTGAGCGAAACTAAGCTGGTCAGAGCATGAAGAGTTTTCATGCATTAAAAGTATTAAAATATTAAAAGTGTTGATTTCATTTTCAAGCAATTCTTTAGTATTTTGAAGTAGTGATTTTATTATTTTTTTAAATAAAATTTTATATTTGAGACATTTTTAATTTTGAAGTGTTGAGCTTGTTTTTGAGCCATTTTTATTTTGAGGTTTTTATTTGGTTGTTTTATTGGTTGTGTAAAACATTTTAGATTTTAGTTTGTTTGAACCTTGGAGTTATTAGAACCACGCTTTAGACTTCCGATGTCCAGCTGGGGATCGATCCGACGTCCTCGGGATTTGTAGTACGGCGCTCTTACCGTCAGCCGGTAAGAGCACCGTACCATTGTTTTTGTCGACCGTATCCATCCTCTCTGAAATTGTTCATCTTTTCACTCACGTCTGTACTTTTTAAAGCGTGGAATCGGGTAGAGGAAGATTTAAAAAGACGCGGGTTGATGGCAGCTCACCGCGGCTGCGTACTTTCCGTCTCTAGGCAACCGTGACGTTCAGCGTCGGTACGTAGCGTTCAGGGGTCCTTCAGCTCCCGCCATGACAGTGTGGCTGACCTTATTATTGCCTGTGTTTTATTTTGGCCATTGTTGTTAAACTTAGTGTTGATGTGTTTATTATAGGCGTGTCTATCGGACAGTTATGCATCGATTCAATACGGGACGCACATTTAACGACCTAATATGGGACGACACCGTATTTTACGGGATGGGTGGCAATCCTATTCAGGGGTGCTGAGGTAAAACTGGGCGAGAAACGCCACTGGTATTTAGCCAAATTTTACCCACAAATTCAAGGCATTTTACTATTTTATAGTTCAACGCAAAGTAGTGCATCATATTGAAGTGGAAGGAGAAAATATCCATAGTTTCCAAAGAACTTTTGTATTTGCATTCAGGCCCAAAATGAGTGTTTTGGGATACTTCTCCACCATCTTAGCAGATCTAATGTCCAAAACTGTTGGGCAGGGTCATTTGTAAATTTCCTAAAGCTCAGTCCAAAAGGATAGTGAACATCTGTGAGCGCGATTTATGGTCTCAACACACATTCTCAATTGGAATGGACTTTGATTGGACACATTAATATGCTTTACATACATATAAACAGCATGCGTTTTTTTTTTTTTTTTTTTGAGTTTGACAATCATTTTTTCCTTCAATTCCTAACAGTGCACTACTTTGTGTTGGTCTGCCGCATTTAAATATGAGCTAGTAGTCTGTCAAAATAATGCAAATCATTTCTTTTTATCAAGACACTTTCATACCGTCGGCCCTCCAGCTTGCAGACATGCTCCAAGTAGGGAGTCCAGTCCAGGCTGCATCCTCCCTCATCCTGAAGCCAGCGCCGCAGCTCCCGTCGGTTGATCTCCAAGAAATCTGTCAGGATCACTTTGTTGAAAACTTCACAGCCACTCATCACCTGATAGAAAGTGGGACCCGATCCGATGTCCACCAGGAGCTCACCGCTCACATCCCCTGGGAGGAAGATGGAGGAGAAAAAAGAAGCACAGTTGCAGCAGAGACGCTTTAAAGTAGCACAAAAGTTCAACATTTCTTAAACACGTCAGGTATGATTTTAGGTAAGTTCCGATCAAACCGTAATAACAGGTTAACTTGAGTGTTTCTATTCGGACGAAAAAAAATACAAAGACGCTGCATTAAAACTTTTGACAGGACACAAAAGTTACGGGTTATAGTGAGATGGTAGCACATCCGTACTATGGAAATGACTTCATGACAAACATATTACCTTCAGTGAAAGCTCTGTGTAAACAGGCCAGTTTCCAAGGCACGATGCTGTCTTTTCTTGCAAAATCAGCGCGTGGTGGAGTGTAGTTGTACTGCAAATATGCTGCAGGATCAAATTTCTGGTAGCAGGTTGCCATAGCTGCTATGCTGTTCTCTTTTCCCTTTTCCTCCATCATGTTTCCTCACCTCTGTCTTTACAGTTGGTCCGTGTTCAGGTGTGCTGCTGCCGCTTGAAAGTTGACTCTTATACCTGTGTGTGTCGGTGTATCTGTGCTATTATGTGTGCGTATGTGCTTCGGGCCACTCTTGCAGAGATAAAGATCCTGTTTTGTTTTTGTTTTTTTTCTTTTTGGCCCATGTCGCCTGATAGCATTTGTTCACTTGCTCTGTTCTCTGCCCTGCAGCATTGATACCATCAGATCAGGGGCTTTCCTCCAACACGACACCCATTAATGCACTTCTCTTATGGCCCTTCAGGTCCTTCTCTGCAGCCTAGGAGGTACCTTTATAAAACAAATTACTCATTTCTTTCTCAGTGAGACATTATATTTAATATTCAGGTACAATATGTAGAACAAAGAGTAAGTTCTCCTAGATGCAAGTACATCTGTCAACATCAAACAGTGTGCATATGTTAATGATGAGGACTTCAAGGCCAAAGGTGTCAGATTACCATAAAAAAGCAAGATAATTTCAAAGTTCAATAATATTCCATCTTGTTTTCATTTAGGGTAAGACAATTATTTCATGCCCTCTGTTTTCTGTGTTCTGCTCAACAGAGGTTATATGTTTAAGCGAAATACATTTGAATGTCAGCTGCGTAACAATACATCAAACTAAACTATTAAACCACAAAATACCAAAACATTGCTCAAGAATGACAAGTTCCTTGTTCTTTACATCTATATTTCTAAAATAAAACACACTTTCTACCTTTTACTTTGTGAATGCCATCCCTTCCCCTTGATGTTTGGTTTGGACAGAAACTTTTCCACACACAAATGGTATTTCTCACCAGGAACAGCGTGGTTGCTCTGATCTTTTTCAGTTATTAACTGGTCAGTTTTACCTTATCTGGGCTGAGAATGGGGGTGTTAGTCCTGCCCCCCTGTGGCAGCTGTATTGCAGGCTTGTTCCCACCTGCATAGTTACTTTAGGACAAAACAAACAGTTGAGAAATGCTCAAAATCTGTAGAACAGATGCACTGCTGGCTCAAGCTATCTTGAGATTTATTATTCATATTTAACTTTAAAACTACTCAATCGTTTCTGACTTGTGTATTAACACGTTGCTTAAAATCTTTAAGGGTGGTCTTGAACCATTGCTTTTTGGAGAGTGGAGTGATTATACAACTCTCGGATTCAGATTCATGATGTGCTTATTCCCAAACCAGTTTGGTCATCTTCTGATGGAATACTGTCCACAGTAAAGCACTCCTTATTAACCTTGGCCAAGAAAAAAGCCCCTGCTTCTAGCCTGGTAGCTTTAAACTAGATGGCCAATCCTTCTGGAGACATTTTTTTTTTCTCAATGATCCGGTTTTTATGTTTTGAGTTATTCCTGCATTTTGTTATTTAGCTCTGTGTTTCTTGAGCATTTATTTTGCTCTACTTGCTTGTACTTGCACTAATTTTTAATTTCTCTATGTTAAAGAAATTATTTTCTCCCGTGTTTTTCTGTCTCCCTTGGTGCCTCAGCCCACTGCTGCTCCACATTCAGTAACTCTTTCCTGTTCATGTTGCCTGTCTGGTTTTACCCTGTTGACTTACCACCTGCTTGATAAGTTCAAGTTTTTATGTTCAATAAATCACGCCTTGGGATCAGCACTACACTTAATCTTGGTTCAGTTTTAATGTGAGACGAGACAGAGATTTAAATATTTCACAATAGGAAGTATGTCTGGAGCTGTCAAATGAGGGTTCATATCTCAAAATGATGAACTGTCGAGCATAATGATCAAAGTGAGCATTGATCTCTACGTTGCCCTCTTATTGAACACTAACTTACAACTCTTATTAAATCACAAGCTTTATTTTTTTAATGCAGGTGCATGGAGAAAATTTAAGTACACACACTCAAAAAATTAATATTTCACCACTCCATTGCAAATGTATTTATCTTAAAATTCTGAATATTCTTCTTAAGCAGGTGTGATACATTTCTGGTCACACATTCAGTGTTAAGACTGACTGCATTCAGGGGGATCAGAGAACAAGTAACGATGAATATTACACATAATTACAGATAAATGAATAATGTAATTCTAATGGAGGCATAAAGAGATATAAAAACAAAACAATTACCAACCAATCGGAATCAAAATGGACAAACCTGCAGGTAAACTTTGTGGAAAAACACACGACGTGGCTCCGTGTGCAGTCACACGGACGCGGACCTTCATAAACAAATGTAGTTAGTAGATTAGAAAGAGGCAGGAGAAAGGTGCAGGGCAGTTCCTTCCCATGAGTCAGATGAAGAGATAAAAGAGCAAAGAGGATCACAGAAGAACAGATAAAGGGTAAAAGCAGGGAGCAGAAAAAAGGAGCAGGGCTCATATAATGGAATAACACACATTTAACCAGAGCCAGTGGAGCCAATTTAGTTATCTGTGGTCCCAGGGGCAGTGAGTGTGGGGGTTCGACTGTGTCAGTCAACTCTGCTCCGGCTTACTTTTCATGTAGCCGCAGCAGGATGGTGCAGGTACACATGAAACTTTGATCAATTTGACTTCTTCATCGCCACACAGAGGAAATGAAAGGTGGCCAGTTTCTAAAAGAACTAATCAGGATGACGGGTTCTGACTTTATTTTAAAGTTTATTTCAGTGAGCAGAAGTGCACTTTTCAGAGAAAAAGTTGTTTAAAAAAATACGACAAGCTAGAAGTGTGAAAGGAGGTGAAAACTTTGAGACTAAAGATTTAAGTCATCTAAACAAACTTCAGTGCAAAAGTACTTTTGCAAACTTCATTTTTTCTGATAGAACAACAGAACGTATAACATAATGGGGGAAACGGGGAAATAAAGTTTTACAGTTTTTCTACAAAGTTTAAAAAAAGTGTTTTTGTGGATTTAAATTCAGCCTTCCTGAATTAATATTTAGTGGAAACACCAGGAGGTCTTCTGAAGGTACAGAATCGTTAAATTTAAATCTGGACTTTGACTGGACCATTCTTAAACTTTAATGTTATTTAATCTAAATCATTGCGATGTGGCATTGCTGAGTTGTTGGGTAAACCGTTGCACCAGTCGCAGGTATTTTGAAGCCTCCAATAGTTATTTATTTATTTCAATTACAAAGTAGTTTTTATACTGAACTTAAATTACACACAAAAAGGTAATTTGTGTAGTTGATTGGTCGCACTTTATTTTAATGCACAACACACTTCAGATTTTACTTTTTAAAAAGAAATGGAAACAATTTTCATCCCACCTTTTAATTGTCTTCTGCTTTGAATTGACCTTCCATATACAAGATAAAATACATTGGAGTTCGTTGGTATAAAGGGTCAAAATGTGATGAAGTTCAATAGTTTTGCAAGTCACCATAACATCTTTTTGCATCTTGCAATTATTGTGCACAGAAGCAGTAACTCACTGGAAAGATCAAATCATAAAGCAAAGGACAAAATTAAAATCTCTATAAATGGGAACTTAATATCTTGTTCTTGTACTTGATCCTGTACACACCAGCCCCATAACAGTTACATTGTCCAGCAAATCTTTATTGAGTCTGAAAGACATTATTTCAATTGAATAAAGTGGATTTATATTGCACCAATTATGAAGAAATGTTATCTCATGAGAGACAAACAGATCCAATTCATACCCAGTTACATAAACACACAACATTCAATTGCTCTGCTTTCTGTTTCTGATAGCATCCTAAAATATTGTTTTTCTTTTATCTGGTTGTTTTTCAAAATGCTGCTATTTTCCTCCCTACTTTGGTTTTTTAAAAGACATTTTTGCTCTTTTTACCTTGTTAATAAAACATAATTACTGATTACATAGAAATTACCAATTTTTTTCATCTTTAAAATGAGGCTGTGTTAAAAAGTTTAAAGCAGATAACGTCATCATTCCTTTCCAATAAGCAGGGTAAAAATATTTTCCAAACGGTTAGACAACGTTCACACTGCCGCCTAAAGTGACCCAATTCCGACCTGGATATTGGGTCGGAATTGGGTCACGTATCCGATACGTATCACATTTGAATCGGATACGTATCGGATATTGAACTGGCCCGGGTCGCATTTGGAAGAAATCCGACCTGTGTTGTTCAGACTGTCATAAAAAGATGAGACACAGGTCGAATTACGTGAAGAAAATCGGAGTTGGGTCACTTCAGGCTGCAGCGTAAATCGCAGCTTTAGGTTAATCTGCAGCTCGTATTGTTAAAGGGAGGAGTTACTGACATGTGGGGCTCCCCTCTGCTGCTCACTCAACACTGTCAGTCATGGAGAGAGAAATAAATGGTCCAAGAAGGTGAAGAAGATTTGATCGAAACTACAACAGAAACACAATTTCTATAGTGGAGCTTCAGAAGTTTAAAGTAAGAAAAAACCCTTACTTATTTGCACTTTATTCATAAAACAAGTGTTTAAAGTTTAATGCACGTGTCACATCATTGATTACATCGCCTTCATTTTAATAAACACATTTTATCCATTTTCATTATATGATTTCTTATTTTAAATTGTTGCATATATGTTTATTTCTCAGATAAAAGGGAAGCTGAACATGCTGCTGCAAAAGCTGAACCTGTGCTCAAAACTTTCACCACAGAGATTCCAGTTTCTCACCAAACATCTGACTCAAGGCAAGAATACACTTCTGTACTTAATGTTGCAATCATCTGTTGAATTTGTGTGAGCATTATCACAGCAAAGTGGGACAACAACAATCAGATAAAAAACAAACAAAAAGAAAACAGCTAATTTAAATAATTGCTTAATAAATCTAATTTATTAAGTTTGGTTTCTAATTTTGTCAGATTTAAGAAATTTTAGATTAAAAAATTATGATCTTGAACTTATTTATCAGTTGTAGTCTAAAAGGTTTTAGTAGTATTTTTAGTATTTTAATCCTAAAAAGTTCAATATGTTATTTTAGTTTCTGTAAAAGAATATTGTGTAATGTACATATTTCAGAATATACTGAAGTTTTCTGGAAGAAATACTAAGTGATGTTAAACTAGAAGATTAGAAAATGGATATACAGATCAGTGCAGTAACATTTAAATCATGCACCTTTATAAAAAGATCTTAAGGTTTTTGTGTCCACAGAAAAATGTCTGATAAAGTATGCCATGGGTTTGTCCCTCATCCCGATCCTCGTCCACTCAGGCGCCTCGTTGGTGCAGAAAGATGTGTGGTGTCAGCAAAGGCTTTCTGTCTGCTAGCATTGCTGATGTGGCAGTTGCATGGCCATTATTCCCAGTTTCCCTTGGATACAAAAAGATTTAAAACAAGACCTTCACTCTCCTAGTCTCATTCATAGAAAACAGCGATACAACTCAGTAAAGCATTCACGGTTTACAGAGTAAAGAAACTTTAGTGATACATTGATAACTTTAAGTTTTATTTTTCAGTGTTGATTTTATTAGTCATTCTAATAAAACCAGGTCGTTCAACTTGTCATTAACGGTGATATCATGGAACAAGGCAGCTAGAAGACTAGCAGAGAGCTAAGTTTGGAGTTTAAATCATGTCATCATCATTGATAAAATTCAGTAAATCTTAGATTTTCTTATTGTTCACAGAATTCAGTGATAGAGTCCATGGCAGCTCCTTTGCACATCGTGGCGAACTGCGTAAGGCCAAGAGGATTGTGTTTAAACTAGGAAGCGCTGTGGTCACCCGTGGCGATGAATGTGGTCTGGCTCTCGGGCGACTGGCTTCAATTGTGGAGCAGGTGAGTTTGCAGTTACTAAAGTTGCATTTATTTACTATAAATCAGCATAAAATTCATTTGATGGTCTTTTTTTTTTTTTAATCAAAAACATATATTGATACCTTATATATTGATACAATTAATACCTTCTATCATTAGATTATCAGTTGTATTTTTAATTGGTTATGTTGCTGTGCAGGTGGCCGTGCTGCAGAACAAGGGCAGGGAGATGATGATCGTAACCAGTGGGGCCGTGGCTTTTGGCAAGCAGAGGTTAAGACATGAGATCCTTCTGTCTCAAAGCGTCCGACAGGCGCTGCATTCAGGAAACGATCAGCATAAAGAGATGGTAAGGGAAATACGAGGAACATTGTGGAGTGTGTTAAAATTTAAAACTAGATGTAATGCAAAGAAAGCTGAAGTCCTTGTTTGTCCCTACATTCAGTGGGCAGCGCAGGTCGATAGTAGCCACACCGGTACACCCACTAGACAGAAACAAATGCACCCAGCGTAACACTTTCATTCCATTGGCTGAGAGGTTGCCAGGAGAAGGTACTTTTTCGTTCCAAGCGCGAGCAGGAAATTATTTGCAAGCGAGCAGAGAGGTTAGCTAGCGGAGATTTGAGCAGAGGCGAGTTTTGAGTGCGAGGAGAAAGTTTTGAGAAAGCACATTGAATATTTGAAAGGGAGCAGAATTTTGAGTACAAGTAACTACTAGTTTTGAGAAGAAAGGCATGAAGTCCTGCTTTCAAACTGAAAATGTAAGCACAAGTATTAAACGTTTTGAGAACAAAAGAAATTAAATCTTGCTTTCTGACTGAAAATGTGTGTTGTCAAATTATGGCATAAAAATTCACCCATAAATCTACAATAAATTGTACTTTGCACACTAATTCTTGCTTTTACAAACTGGGTGTCATTTTGGTTACAGTTTATCCCAATGCTGGAGGCCCGAGCCTGCGCTGCGGCTGGACAGAGCGGGCTAATGGCTCTGTATGAAGCCATGTTCACTCAGTACAGCACATGCACTGCACAGGTACTTAGAAAACTTAATTCCTTGGCTCAGACATTTAAGAACTCGTATTTTATTTACCCTTTCTTTCTATTAAATCCTTTTTGTTTCCTCAGGTTCTTGTGACAAATCTGGATTTCCACGATGATGAGAAGAGGCAGAACCTCAACAGCACACTGCAGGAGCTGCTGCGCATGAACATCGTTCCAATCATCAACACCAATGATGCAGTGGCACCTCCAGCAGAACCCAACAGCGACCTGCAGGGGGTAAATGTACAGGCAGCATGGGGCGACCGATGGAAGTGCAACAATCTGTTATCATAATACAGATGGAAAATGAACCAATTAATAGTTTCAGTTCGTGTCTACTGCTCTGCTACTGTATATTCTGAATTTTCAGTCCTGCTAAGATCAACATAAATGATGTGTCCTTGGATGTAGAGTAGTGAGATCTATGCAGAATATAAAAATAAACAAATGTATAGTCATACAACACCGAAACAACCAATGATCATGACACTGAGCACTCATTTTTGCACCATTTCTTCAGATCATCCTGATTCTTTCTCATGCTCCTTTCTCTTCTGCTCTAGTCTAGTCTACAAATTAATTTTTTTCTGGATTTAAACCTGTAATTAATTTATTAAAATGCTTATTTAAAATTAAATTACAAATTTTATATGTTACCAAACATACAAAATATGCAGAGCTTTAATGAAGTACATAGCTGTCTTAGAAAAACAGGAAATGAAAATAAGAATATTATTACTACTACTACTACTAATAACTATTATTAATAAAAAAGATAATAATTATGATGCTAATAATATATTACTCATTATTAATACATAATACTAATTATTATGCAATCATTATATATTCCTTATTAACATATTGCTAAGTATTTATTTTTATGTAATTATGTATTGACCTATACATAATCAATATATATAGTATATTAATACTAATATTAGCATTAATTTACTATTAATATTATTAATAACAATAAAAAAATTGTAGTAGTAATAACAATAATATTAAATAATAACATTAGTATTAGTGGTATTAGAGAAATCCAACTTAATTTAAGGTCGGATTGTTTTCATTACAAAATTCTGCTTCTCCAATGAAAAGATTACTTTAGTCTTATTTACTCGTCTTTATTAGTGTGTGCTGTGCTTCTCTCAGAAAATGTCTAAATGAACTGAAAGTTTGTGAACATTAGCATTTTTCTGGTTCTTCAGGTGATCAGCATTAAGGACAACGACAGTCTGGCAGCGCGGCTGGCTGTGGAGATGAAGGCCGACCTGCTCATAGCGCTGTCTGATGTTGAAGGTATGAATGTCGCCGCCACAAGTTTGGGTCGTAGTTAAATAATAACACAGTCTGACTTTGCAACTCTGTGTCACTTGGAAACAGCAAATACAAATCTGAATTTTCTATTTTCTGTTCACCTTGATGATACAAGATTCATTAGAATTGCAAGTTTAACTGAAAGTTGGGATTTTAATTCTCTTTTCTTCTGATTGGTAGTCACACATGAACACATAGATCATCTTTTAAGTCTTAGAAATCTTTTAAATGTTGCTCTGGACAAAGCTAAGTAAATTAGTTTTTTTAAATTTAATTAATTTAAATGTTCTGCAATTCTAATAGTGAGTTATAAAGTTCCCTTTGCTATGGTGTCCAAATGCACATACAAATATTTATAAAACTTCACACTTCAATATATGCTATTGGGGTTAGCCTGACAGAAAGTATTGCTGAGTTAAGTGAAGGTGCTTTACTAGTGTGATATGCATTCATATTTTTCCTTTTTACTCTGATGTCCCACAATAAAATCCATCGTTTCTGGTAAAATGTTTCTATTGAAACCTTATTTACCCCCCTGGGTTGAAATGGCAGGTTTCTGAGCTCCGTCTGTTTCAGATTTATTGGTTTGGAAGAGTCCAGTTTGAATTAGATCATTTGTTTTTCAGGGCTGTACAATAGCCCACCTGGAACAAACGACGCTAAACTCATAGACATTTTCTACCCTGGAGACCAGCAGTCCATCACCTACGGGACAAAATCCAGAGTTGGGATTGGAGGCATGGAGGCCAAGGTTTGTTACAAGTCTCTCTATCATTTTCTAAAAGTATTTCTTTTTCTATGAGGACTTCAAGTGACCAGTTGCATTTCAAACATGGAAAAACATGTGTGGTGCTGAAGAGATCACATAGTTAAAACCAAAGGTGCTCTTAATGTCTGTGTCGTTTTATCTGACTCCTTGTTTTTTGTCTTCCTTATGAGAAAGTAAAACTCGTTTAGCGTTTGTGTAACTGTCTTGCAGGTTGAGGCAGCTCTCTGGGCGCTTCAAAGAGGCACCTCAGTGGTCATTGCAAACGGCACAAACCCCAAAGTAGCCGGCCAAGTAATCACTGACATAGTGGAGGGGAAGAAAGTGGGAACCTTCTTCTCTGAGGTCAAACCTGCTGGTGTGTTTGATTAAGATCTTTTCCAAGCCAATATCTGGTTTTCTTAGAGGTCTGATCTGTTGATTCTAGTTTTGTTTTTCCTATGAAAGAGTAAATAAATGTTTAGTTTGTCGTGTTAAAAAGATTTGCTTCATTTATGCAATGCAGCATATATCCATGACCTTGTAGGAAACAGGGAATCCTAGTTTTGATCTAAAAGTGAATAAAGCAAATTTGATATTTCAGCATTTTACCTACCAATTACTAATCAGAAATAACAAGAAAATGGACTCCAATTTCTGGCAGATTTTTTGGTGCATCTCGGTATCAGATCAGAGATTTTACATGACTGTCAGTCTGTCTCAACCTGGACTCTGTTCTCGGTTCTAGGTCCATCTGTGGAGGAGCAAACAGGAATGGCCAGAAACTCAGGAAGAATCCTGGCATCTCTTCTTCCAGACCAGGTGCAAAATGGATCGCAATCAAAACATGTCATCTTGTTGTTTCTGTATGCCACTTTGCAGGTTGTAAACCTTTATTATTTGTAACTTTACTTGCTTTCCTACCTTGTCAGCTACAGAGAAACTCTGAACTTTAGTAGACAGATCTGCCCCTTGCTGAGCCTGTACTCTGTCTGTGTTTTATCTGCAATGTCAGAGAAGCGAGATCATTTGCCATCTAGCAGAGCTGTTGACGGAAAGGAAAAATGAAATTCTGGCTGCAAACAAGATGGACATGAAGATGGCTGTCAGCGCAGGTAACAGGACCAGAGTTTTTCATTTAGAAAAGACAGTGCCGACCAAGAGCTCACATTGAAGCAGACAATTTAAGTCTCTACATATCTGTTCTTTTTGCTGTCCAAAATAATTCTGGATATATTAATTTAGAGTCATCAACAGGTTTTCATCAAGTTTGTCAGGTCCTTCTGTTTTTTTCCTTAATTTATTTTATGTTTTTTATGTGAGCTTACTACATCTGTTATTTTCAGTTGACGTAGCCTAATTTTTGGTGCTGGTTTAAAATGATACAGTGACTCTAAAGTGGAAAACTCAACCAGCTCTTTCAAGCCTTTTTCAGTTCATCTTGGCAAAATTATCAGTAAAGGAATCGACTGAAACATCAACATTTTACTTTGGCGTAGTGGGCAACAGTGTCACAGCGGCTCTGTGGTTTTATTTGTTGGATTTCATACCAGAAAAGAAGAAATCTTTTTAAAGTCATATCTTCAGTTTGTAGCAGGTTTGATCCTTGTAAAATCCAGGGTATTTTACAATTATTGGAGTTTGTGCATGAAACATTCTGTCAGCCAAAGTGTCTTTATTGTGCCCTACAGCCACCAAATTTAACATTTAATTTTGATTCAAAAATTTGATTTCAGCTCTTGAACCAACAACATTTCTAACCTCACCACAGTTTCCCTTCTGCCCCATGATTTGACCTTTGACCAGGGCGTCTGTCTTCAGCCATGATGAAGCGTCTCAGCCTGTCATCAGTTAAGCTAAGTAGTTTAGCCGTTGGTCTGCGTCAGATCGCCATGGCGGCTCAGGACAGCGTTGGGCGTGTGGTGCGAAGAACAAGGGTGGCTCCCAGTTTAGAACTAGAGCAGGTCACGGTTCCCATCGGGGTTCTTCTGGTCATCTATGAAGCCCGTCCTGATTGCCTGCCACAGGTAAAGTTATAGGACAAAGTTGAATGTCTTCTTAAACAATGTGGAAAGACAAAAAGGTGTGAGGTCCAGACTTGTTTCTCTGTTGCAAGCAAGCAATCTGAACTGTAATCTGATATTTTTAAAGCGTCAAAGGCCTGTTTTTGGAATGTTGCACCTTTTTTCTTCATCAAGGTCTCTGCTCTGGCAATAGCCAGTGGGAATGCTCTTCTCTTGAAGGGTGGCAAAGAAGCTGCCAACACCAACCGTATCCTGCATCAGCTCACTCAGGAAGCCCTTTCTCTGCATGGAGTCAGACAGGCGGTACAGATGGTAAAACTGTTTCTATTCATCTATTAATGGCATATATAAACCCTGTGCAATCATTATATGTAGAGTAGAGGGACTTATTGGTCTTTGTCTGCCATATCTGCCTGTTTTTCTAAGCAGTTGCTAAAAATCTGAATTTTGTGTTCAGCCTTCTTCAGAACCAATTTTGCTAACTAGAGTAGTTCTGGATTTTATTATGGGGTACCAGTGTAGCTGAA
This sequence comes from Poeciliopsis paucimaculata, assembly GCA_903067055.1. NCBI lineage: Eukaryota > Metazoa > Chordata > Actinopteri > Cyprinodontiformes > Poeciliidae > Poeciliopsis > Poeciliopsis paucimaculata. The sequence goes on along the minus strand of CAEGAD010096980.1, from coordinate 8,869 downwards.
AATAAAATCCACACATTTTAGATTTTTGTTAGATAAAAATATTCCGTTTCGTTCTTTCACATAAAAAATTTTGGAAAATGTAGCGCAATCTGACAACAATTTAAAACAAAGGAGTTGGAAAACATTTGCATTGGACTATAAACGTTTGTCTTCTGCTGCTCCTTTCCAGGTGAACACTCATGAGGAAGTAGCGGATCTTTGCCGACTGGACAAAATGATTGACTTGATCATCCCCCGAGGTTCGTCACAGCTGGTGCGGGACATTCAGCGAGCAGCCCAGGGCATCCCAGTCCTGGGCCACAGCGAGGGAATCTGCCACGTCTACGTTGATGCAGACGCTGATGTTGATAAAGTCATAAAAATCGGTCCGTAAATCCAGCTCACAAAGTCTAAAATTTATGTGCCTGTTTCCTTTTTATTCTCACAAACGAATCCTACTGTTAACATCTAACATCAGTGAGGTGAAGTATATTCAGTTTAGTGCACCTGATATGCAGTTTCCCGTCTGTTTTCTTTCCCGATCAGTGAGAGACTCCAAGTGTGACTACCCAGCTGCATGCAATTCAGTGGAAACTTTGCTAATTCACCAAGAAATCCTCAGGACTCCAATGTTTGACAAGATCATTGAAATGTTGCGCAATGAACAGGTAAGAGAAATATAAATCCTGTAGAAAACCTATGAGGTGAACTGAAGAAATCAGTACTAAAACTGGAGATTTTGGCAAAAACATGTATTTTTGACATGTTTTTTCCCCCTCACTTAGTAAATATACTTACATTAAAAGTTGAGGATTTTGTTGGAGGGTATTGTAAAGATAAAGATACACATATATTCCACAATGTCTCCCTTAAGGGTGTGTTTTTCATATTTGCGAATAGAAAGGGTCTTTGGTAATGTCAATGTTGTGGCTACTTTAATTCTAATAGGCTCCAACAGGCAAATATGGTTGACAGAAATCAAATTTAAAGGACTTTTCATATCTGGAAGGGAACAATTCATGTTTAAATATTAGGTGAATAAGTAAATTCAGTCTGTAGACATCTGTGCTTCTGTTTTTTATGTTATATGTAGCTGACATTTGCATTTTAAATGTAGCACAACCTGATTTGTTAAAGTGCTTTATTGCAAAATTGATCAAAAAAAACTGCCTAGTTCTAGTGAAGGAATGTTTTGTGTGGTTTCATCAGGTGAAGATTCATTCAGGCCCACGCTTTGCTAACTACTTGACCTTCAGTCCGGCAGAAGCCAGCTCCCTACGCACAGAGTACAGCGACTTGGAGTGTTGCTTGGAGGTGGTGGACGGCGTGGAGGAGGCCGTGGAGCACATACACAAGTACGGAAGCTCCCACACTGATGTTATCGTCACAGAAAACAGTGAGTGGAGCAGTGGTTTTACTGCTACGTGCATTTTACGTCAGCATGACTACGTAAAGTTACACTAGCTCTTCAAGAAGGGAATACTACTTTGTAGCTAATGAATAAACTCTCCCTTACGTGTCACTTATGAGCAGTGAGTATCTCGTTAGGATGAGTGCAAACCTTCACTGTGTGGGTCCAACATTGGATATTCTGATGTGAATATTTTAGTTGGTTATAACAAAAGTAGCTGCATTTTTCTTTTAGTTATTAACAAAGTGCTAAGCACACATTTCTACTTTGATGATCAACTGACAGAGTGGAGGTGAATTGCTGTCATCTAGTGGCCAAAGAAGATACTGCGCTCCAACTGAACCTTATTTCATTGCTTTTAGTATAAAGATGATAAGTTAGATTGCCAGTAAAAACTTCTAATTTATGTTCATATATTGATTTGTTACTAAGAATTGTATATTTTAAATGTTTAATTCTGTTCATTTTTTTTTTTAAATTTATAATTTTGGATTACATCTAATGAAAACCCAAACTCATTTACTGATAAATCTAGAAAAACGCATAAAACCAATACAATAAATATTTTTTTTATATGTGAGAATAGTTCTCTCCTGAAAAGTACACCCATGTACTGGACAGTATATATCATCACTGACTGCTGAAACTTCACAGTATACCTCAAACAATCTGGATTCTGTGCATCTTCATTTCTCCTCCGGTTTGTTGGACTCTGATTTCCAAATGACTTGGACTACTGAGTGACAGAATGGCTCTTTTTTCACCTTTCTGTTCCAAAACATTACTCTTTCGGTTGTGGTTGTTACTGTTGCCTGTGCACACTTCTTCTTCCTATTCCTATGCTTAAATGCTAAACTCAATGACCAATCACCTTCTTTAACAACAACAACTGGAATGTAAGTTGAGTCAGACGTAAAACTACATCACTCTCTGTATATAATATGAAAAAAAAAAGTATTTTAAGAATATTCAAATTTATTAAGACGCACTTATACTATAATAAACTCACGAAGAATGGATGTCTAAAAGTTTTGCTGGATCAAATCAGTCATTTATGTCATGAGATGCTTGTGGTAAATTTACAGTTAAGTTGGCTTTAAATACTATTTAAAATTGTATTAAGTTCTACAGTTTTTGCTGCTTGCTTTCACCAAAATGAGCTTTCTGTGTTAAAAATTAATGTGCTGCAGCGGTAGGGTCTACGTTTAGTTATTGTCCATATTTTTTTTTTTACATGAATCTTTTCATGATTGTTGTGATACCATAAAATGTAGCTTTATGCAGGTTAGTGAATTCAGTGTTTTACCTGAAATATGTGTGATATCTTCTGCTTAGAGGTTGAAATCAAGGATTTAGGGTTGTTTCAGTAAATGTCCATTTTTTCCCCAGAGGAGACGGCTGAGCGGTTCCTGCAGCAGCTGGACAGTGCTTGTGTTTTCTGGAATGCCAGCTCTCGTTTTGCTGATGGATATCGCTTTGGACTTGGTTAGTAACTTTTAATCTTTTACAAATTCAAGTGTTTTCCAATCAGAAGGCTCGTTTTGAATTGTGGGAAATATGGTTTAGTTTTTTTTTAGACTTTTATAATCGCTGTAAATTGTCACTCTGCAATAATGTTGAGCATTTTGTTAAACTGTTTAAACATTTTATTAGTTTAAGAATTGTTTTGCTCTCACTTAAACCTCAAATAGCTAAATGCCATAAATTTAAGTGGTAATTCTCTTAAAACTACCAAATCAGAACCTTTCTTGAGCCTTTTTTAACCATTTCTGACCTAAGTTTCAAATCTATGCCTGGATAATTTTGCTTTTTTCTAATTGTACTCAGTTCTTTAAATGTCCTCTGAGTAAATATATTTACCCATTTCTCCAAGACAACAGGAGCTTTCAACATCAAACAAGTTATTTTTGCAATTTATCAAAAAATTGAAAGAGTGCCCCTCAGATTAATTTCATTCCCTGCTACGGCACGAGTGAAATTTTTCAGATAGCGCAACTTGTGGCGGAATTACGGTGCTGCAAATTTAGCTGGATCATTGGCGACACGTTCGGTCTGGAAGGGTTAAACTGTGACCTAATATTGGATCGGTGACCTAATATTTAAAACTGTAAAGCATTGACAAAAAGTGTAAATTTCCTCCTGCAGCTGTCGTTCCATCAGTACAGTTTGTTTTGTTGTCGTTGTGTTTGTTTTGGTGCACAGGAGCAGAGGTCGGCATTAGCACCACCCGTATTCATGCCCGGGGCCCTGTCGGCCTTGAGGGACTCCTCACCACCAAGTGGGTCCTGAGAGGCAATGGTCACACGGTGGCTGATTTCTCTGAGAGTGGCAGCATGAAGTATCTCCATGAAAACATCCCCGTTGAGCAGAATTTAACTGGACACAGGGACAGCAACTAGCGTTCATGTTAGCTTCGTTTTTGTGTCCTGTCTCAAAAGTTCTAATTGATGTTTAATGAGCCGCTTAACCAAAACTGTAATATTCATTTTTTTTGTTCACATAATTCTCATTCAATGACAGAGTTTATAAATGTTTTATTATTTTTTTTCTGTTAATTCCATGACAATTTAGCAGCAGGCAAAATTACCAAAATGCCTAAATGAAGGATTATTTTTGGAGTGCCACAAGGTTCAGTGCCTGGGCCAATTCTCTTTACTATACATAATGTTCTTTCACTTGGTAAAATCATTAAATACATTTAAATATAGCTGATGATATTCAGTTACATATCTCCAATCAGTTAAATAGATTATAGCCTTGTCTTAAAGACATAAAAACTGGGATGACATTAAATTTTATGCTTTTAAATTCTGACAAGACAGAATTTATCGGATTAGATTATTTGAAATTTAAACTACTTAGTTTATTTTTATTCAGGTTGTTTTGTACAAAAACAAAGAAAACATGTTCAAATTAAATGACACAATTATGAACAGATATAGCGAGATTTTTCTGTTAAGACATTTGAAAACGTTTTAAACTTCCAGAGAAGAAGGAAAAGGGGATAGTAATGTGAAATCAGAGGATTTTTAGTCACATTTGGCTTCAGTTTTCCGTTGAAACAAAAGTAGTGATTGTGTTAATTTTCTATGTTATTCAATCAAATACAAAGAAAATTTTCCTAAAAAGACAGTAATAAAGCGAATGCTGTGAAACAGAAAACATTTCGTCCGGTTTAATTTTCAGACTCTGATTTCTGGTTTCAACTGCACATTTCCACGCAAATATTCTTTCACTTGCTTTGTTTCCAGTTTAAAAATTCATATTTTGGAATTTCTTTAAGCAATTTTGGAAAAATTAGACACTGGATAATTTCAGGTATGACAAATCTGATTTCAGCTTTACAAACTGATTGTTTTTACATGTCTTTTTTTTAATGAAATACTGTGACAAGGACAAATGACCATGGATTTTTTTTTCACATTTATTTTTTTATTTATTTATTGTTGCCAGCTGTGCTCATTTTTGAATATTTTGCTGCTTTCCTGCTTGTTCATCGTGGTGCCCAGAGCCTCTGTCAGAGCTGGGAAGGCTAACTGACAAGCCTTCCCCTTTAAAGCTGCAGGGCTGAATGAGACTGCTGCTAAGTGAAGCTCTGTAACGCTTCAGCGTCTGAGCTCCTTTGTGATGTCTCCGCGATGCACGTTTAAGGTTTGGTTTTCGGTTCTTTAATGAGAGTAATGTAGAATAAAATTTAAAAAAAAGTTGAGGAAGAATATTTGGGGTTTCTTTTTCCTACTTTCTTTGATTTCCTTTTGTTCCTGCTGTTGAAGTGTTGAGGATTTTTATATGTATGCTCATCGCTGTCCTGGCTCTAGTCTTTCTACTTTTACAAAGAACACAAATTAACGTGAAGGAGGGGGAAGAGAAGTCATGCTGATCAGAAAAACAGATGTCTAAAAGGGGGCCTTTTTAAAGTTGCCCATAGGGAAATTTGCGTTGCTGGAAGTGGGGCAAAGGAAGATGGAAGACAATACTACAGAGGTTTAATTATCCAGCCATCAGAAATGAAAAGAGAGACGAGGAGAACTGAGACTAATAATGGAATCACAGACTTATGTTCTGGGTTTTTTTCTGTTTCTACCCCCATCTTTCTCTCTTTTCTATCATCTAAAGAATTCATTCTCCAAAATGCACTACTTACCCTTCAATCAGCTTCCTGTCATAAGTCCAAAGGGTTCAGAGATGAAGAAGAAGAGGAGAAAACTCGGATCTCACTTTTTTGGCCTTTTTATGTGCGAAACGATTGAAAACATCATGACTGGAGGTAGAGAAGGAACAATGCAGGGACAATGAGGATTAGCTCCTTGGTGCATTGTGTTTTATTTTACCCAATCTAATGAATCAAAGTTAGCTGCAGTTCCAGCTGACGCAGTTTAGGTGTGAGTGCATACATTTAGTGTTTTCTGCACAAAACCCTGTGATGTATTTCGAAATGGGATAAAAAATAAATCACTTTTTATTAGCAGTAAGAAGTCATAGACTTCGTTTTCCGGAAAGTGTCTTTAAAGTGTTTCTATGACTGTATAACATGAAAATCAGCAGATAATATATAGAACGGATGTAAGACGTGTGCAGTGATTTCAAAACCTTCCCCAGCTTTACTGGAACATATGGACAACTCACCAGACAATCACAGAAAAAGTAGGTAAGGAAACCAAATGGAAAAGTTTGTTTGATGCTAATGAATTGTTGAGCAACTTTCGGATTTAAATTCACACCTGCCATGAATAATATTAAATCTGATTAATTGGATATAAAGTTAAGCTATTCTATTGGATTTTTCCCTGACATTCTTAAAGGTATCAGTCAGGCCAAGGGCACATAAAATCCATCTAGTTATTTTTCTTTTTTATCCATGACACTGTAGCACACTGTAGTTCCTTTATTCTTATTCTAATCTCCCTTACGATTAATCTATTTATACTAGATGTCTGTCCACTGAGCCCTTGTGAATTACAGTCAAATTCCTCGTCAACTAATTTAATTAACATCATAAACCACTGCCTCACATCTGCTTAAACAACCTCACAGTTTCGTCTCTGGACATCCTGTCATCTCTAACCATCGGTGCCCCGAGAACCCGGCACAATCGTTCCCCTGAACCCTCTTGACGTTTTTCTGTCCACTGGGCATTGTTGTTCGAGGATGTAAAAAAAAAAAAAAACACGATCGGCAAATCACTGCACTCCTTTAATTGAACATTACTCAAGGCCAAAACTCATATTACTTGTTTAGCTTGATCTTAAGGCGCTCAAATACTTTCCCTGCTGGGTTTCAAATTTTTTAAATCAATAATTAATGGTCAAAGTTACTTATTCATGTGCATCTTCTCCAATTACGCGGCGTCTAATTAACAATTTCAATAATTGATATTTATTTCTGAAAGGCCTCAGTATCTGGGTGTGATGAAAAATGCATGAGTGGAGGATGTGGACGGGGTTTTGTTTTTTGTTCTGAGAGAGCTTGATGCTTGGGGCTAATAACAGGCCACTTTGACTCTGGCTCTTTGAGTTGGCACTGGTCTTGTGATGTTGATCTAACACAGGCAACTTTCATGGACCCGGAGCACTCACTCTGTAGCATGTGATCTCCTAAAGACTCCAACATGCCCATCCTCAGATACTCTTCTTTTTGTCTTTAAGAGCAAACTTCAAAGAATAAGCTTCTGTTTCCTTGATAATTTCTCTCTGTGTTTGTGTAATGACACTATAGACAATTGCAAACTCGCGGTCTTCCAAGGACCTCATTGGTTACTCTTTATGTTTGCATCCACATTTGCTTTTAAAGTTTAAGAGAAGATCATCTGACAATGGCAGCTGTGATGGTGAACGAAAAATTGAAAAGTCCCTTTTGCTGATTTTCATCAAGTTTTCATTTATTGTGATTTCAGTAGGACAGAAGGTTCAGGACCTGCGGGCAAAATCTTTTTCACAATGGGACAACCAAAGCGAGAAAGATTTATATTCTATGTGAGCTTTGTTTGAGCACTGAGTTGGAGAACAACTTCAATGCAAAGCGACCAAGCAAAGCCAAAAGGCCACCTCAGATAGATCAAATCTCCATCATTAAACTGTTTGACTGCAGGTTTGGAGACCACACAGCTGAGACCACGCTCCAACAGAGCTGGCACCTGAGAAACAAAAGGGGTGAGGGTTAAAGAGTGGGGCTCAGAGGGGGTAAAAAAAAGAAAAATGAACTATAAATCAGTTGATCTCTGTGACACGTCTCAGAGAGCCGAAGGTAGCGCTGGTGCTTCCCCACTCGCTGTGCCTTCTGTACTCTCCTGGATGCAAGAAGTACTGGCGCCCCCTGTAGTTGGTGTGTTCGTGCAGCATCCAGTAGCCCTCCATGACGTTGACAGAGGAGATGTCACGGGTGTGGAAGCGCTCATGGAGATCTGGGCAGTCCTCCACCAGCTCTAGATTTTGTCCGGCAAAGTCAGAACGCTCAAAGATCTTCATCCTGTAGTTGCCCTTGTACTGCAGAGGAAAGTGTGACAGTTTCAGTGCTGCACGATTAGCGAAAACGTTAATGCTAACAGGATCGAGTAGCTATTAAAAACTCACAGGAGGCACCATACGGCATGAGCGGATGCAGTCGTTGAACCCGGCCCAGCGCTGGTAGTCGGGATACTCTCCCTTGTGCAGCATGTACTGGTAGCCAGAGTAGTTGGGCTTCTCGTAGGCCACCCAACAGCCGCTGTCGACCTTTATGGAGTTGCAGCGGCTAAAGAAGCTTTGCATCTCAGGGCAGTCGCTGCTGCACTCATAGTTACGGCCCTGGAAGTTCCTGTCTTCATAGAAGATAATCTGCATTCGAAAGACAGTCGCTCATTAAAGTATCACCACCATTCTCCTGGTTGTTCGTAAAATACCAATAAATTTGGCATCGCAGAACCGCAGGAGGCTTGGATTGGAACTCCAAGACCAATAAACAGTCAATGAAGCATTTCATATAAAATATGTGTTGGAAACTGCAAATTCTAAAGGGTTAAACTCACCAGTGCCTATCACTGACATGGTTTTTGTTTTCTATTTTTAGGATCACTAATGATGAATAATCTACCCCTGAAACGCAGTGATCTGTTCTGTCCTACCCAATGAGTGTTAACAGAAGTACAGGAGCGCCTCAATACATTAAAGTGTTATACCGAATGTATTTCAGAAATTTGAAGGAAAAAGTGAAGCCTATACAGACTCAACACACAAATAGTGATATATCTCAAGCATGCAATTATTTCCCCTTATGTATAATGAAAACCGAAAGTTTGGCTTCCTCAGTAAATCTAAATATTGATAAATACAGAAATATATTTCCTACACAGTCATGGGAAAGACTGCTGAACTAGAAGTTATACATTAGTCATGACACCATTCACAAAAAATCAATGCCCGGGGGGGGGGGGGGGCGGGCCCGCCCCCCCCCGCCCCCCGCCCGCCCCCCCGCCCCCCCCGCCCGCCCGGGGCGCCGGGGCGG
>CAEGAD010096972.1:0-48866 GCA_903067055.1 Poeciliopsis paucimaculata | reverse complement strand
CCAGAGTTCTGCTAATGACCCCATTATTTGACTCAGGTGTGTTGAAGTAGAAACGCATCTAAAAGTTGCAGGAGACCGGCTCTCGAGGCCTGGAGTTGCCTACCCTTGCCTTAAGCACGTACAAAAAAAATTAGCTAAAGCTAATGCTATCCATTAAGACAACTGTCTCTCAGTCTGAGTAAATAGTCCTGCCACTACAAAATTCAAGGCTTGTGATTGACGTACTTAAGGCCAACTTGGATTTTTTCATTTTAGATACGCGAGTGTAAGGCTTTTCGAGAACTCCCTGTTAACAGTCGGGAATGAACTCTTATCGGCCGAATCCGATTCTGCGCTTCACTTTGTTCCCTGACCTGTGAGCTGCAGCTGGCTCAGCTGGTGGTAAACCAACGCTGCGTCTCTCGCGCTCGTCCTCGCCTCCTCTCCCTCATGCTTCCCCCCGACCTGGTGGACCAGCCAGCCGAAAGGCACCGGGCGATGCAGACAGTAGCGGATCAAATTCCAGGACAGGGAGCAAAGCAGGTCCAGACCGCTGGAGGGCAGAGCTCTTGTCAAGACGGAGAGGCAAGTCTCCAAGCTGGCCATCGCCGCCGTGTAATCTCCCTGCAACGGAGAAAGGAGACGCTCAGTGTGGAGCGCAGGGAAAAGTGGAGGGTGTCACGACTCAGACATGAAAAAGCGTTTGAACAAATGCTAAAAATAAAACAAGACATGGAGGAGGGACGCCAAGTCGAGACATTAAAACAGAAACAGGCGACAGAAAACGAGAACAAGCAGTAGGTGGAATAAATCAACCCGACTTTTCTACATGTTTTCACAATACAAACACATACATTTCTTTTTGAGGCAGGCAAACACAAAGTACCGCATAATTGTGAAGTGCAAACACTTTATATGGCTTCATTTTTAAAAACATGAATTTAATTTGCTTTTTTTTTTTATAAACATTGAAACGTATTCACGTGTTAAAAGTTCACACCTAAATCCAATAACAAATCTGTGACATAACTTGAAAACTAATGTCTACAGATGATATTAGTCCAAACCCAATGAACTTGAGCTATTGTGCAAAGAAAAATGTGCAAACACCGCGACTTCAGCCAAAAGACTTGCAGCTGCAATCGCAGCAAAATAAATATTGACCCAATGGAGCCGAATAAAACCTAATGCTGCACAAAAATCACAGAAATGATGAAAATCACGTGTTTTTTCTTCCACTTCACTAAAACTCACTACTTTGTTTTGATCTCTCACATAAGCCCCAAAAATAACACATTTTAGTTTGTGTTAACAAGTGAAAAAGTTCGAGATTTGAACACTGCTTCTCTTTTTTTATTCTTAAAGCGTCAAAATAATTTATTTTTCAGACACATAGTGCCATTTTAGAACACATTCAACTAACTATGACTTCAGTTGTTACCAAAAGGCTGAATGTCAAATATGACTTAAAAGAGAACTGACTTTGTAATTTACCGCATTGAAATTGGACCTCTGTCTCTTTAAGAGACATCTGCTCTTTCTGAAACTCCGCCTTCAGAAAGTCATCACAGCATGGCTCCTCTATTAACCCTTTAACAACATTTTAGCAACGTTGCTCTGAAAAGTATCTGCTATGATGAGCAGCCAGCAGCAATTTGCTAATTGCTGCTGGCTAGTCTGAAGGAGCTGAGTGGGCTGCCTTCTCTACTCACCCTGTTGAGATGTACGTCTGCTTGCTTGCGGTGCCTCCAGAAGGACACCGATTTGGGCGAGTGAAGGGGTGTGACAGGCTCCCACAAGTACAACACCCTGACACAGCCCCACAGCGCCCCCACCCCACTCAGGACCCACACAATCACCCATGGCAACAGGCAGCGCAGCCAAGAAGCTGCAGAACAAGGAGATTTAATGAAGTCATTTTAGCTTGTGCCACAAACTCTTGATGCACGCGGGAGCAATGGCTGCTCACCAAAGTCCTGTGTGTGAGTTGGAAACCAGACGAGCGTCCTGGATGGGACGCGGGTTGCCGCCAGGCCGTGGCTTCCCGCATCCTCTGAGCCCAGCAAAGAGGGGAGTGGGTTTAGAGACAGGCAGAAGAAGGTCAGCGCACACAGCAGCAGCCGAGAACGGTCCATCACTCCCACCGTGGAGGGAGAGTCCGGCTCACTCTTCACCTTGGAGACGCAACGAAAGACAATGAAACCCTGAATGAAACCGGTCCTAATGACATCTAAATGTTTCATTAATCCTGCCCTCACGTGCTTTACCTGATGGTGATCCAGTAAGGGGCTGCCCGGCTCAGAGTCCACGCAATAGGGAGAGAACTGGTGCGGCGAGCCGGAGCCGGAATCCGAGGCCGGAGGAGACATCATCACTCCCTCCTGTTTGAGATCGACATCTTCGGACAGGATCACAGGCTCTGGGGCACAAAGCATTGATCCTCAGATGCTATAAACCTTAAACTATGTAGGCTAATTAAGAATGAGCTGGTAAAAGGAAGCACAATCTTTATTCTGTTTGAAATCTCTATCTTTTGTGGAACATGTTGAAAGTTGGAAATTTTGAGACTTTTGGAAATCTTTGAGTACAACTGACAGAAGACACTCAGACGTAGCTGTTGACGATGAGCAAGGCTAACTTTTCTAATGACGCTAACCGCTAACATGTTAGCAGCTTGAGACGTAAACTCCACATCATGTTGGCTTTGTTTTAAGCTAGTAAAACTAGTGTTTTCCTTCACATACAGTGTAACATCACCTCTGCTCTTAATAAAATTAAACAACCGCCAGTCAAGGAAAAAAAGGCTAGGAAAAATATTTTGAACAATGTTGTTCGTGGCTCTTAAAAGTAAATCTGAACTGGATAAAACCAGCATTCATCTGTCAGAACTTTTATTAAACAACCGAGATGTGCCACCAATCTCTCAATAGGAGTGTTGAAACAGGAAAACGTCTGAAACGGACTGGAAAGCGACTCACGAGTACTGGAACTGGACTGATCCAAATGTCAACAAAACGTGGTTTAATGCATGGCTCAGGGTCTGACCAGCTGTTAAGCCAGGAAAGATTGTGTGATGCCAAAGGCTTCCTAACCACAAACAAACTCATTTATTATGACTAGGTATGGATTTACTCATTTTGTTGTATCTTTTATGTCTCGTGTTTTTATGAAATGCTTAGTTTGATAGAAACTAAGTTGTTGTTTTTTTATGCAGAGGTGCTTTATTTTGTCTCTGTTCCTACTCTAAACTCCTGTGAATTTACCGTACAAATAAGAAGGTCCAGATGCTGCGACCGACATCACATAAGCTTCGCTGTGAAGCAGATGTCAAAGACACTCGGAAACATTAACTAAGCCTTACTGTTCTTCTGGTTGGCCATCTTGAGGGAGATGTTCTCCTGTCGTAGTTTGTGGTTGACCTGCTGCAGGTACTTTATGTAGTCAATAGCTTTCCTCAGCACGCCTGACTTGTGCATCTGTTTGGGGGGAAAAGGCAAAATAGGTTTGTATGAACTGAAGCGTGTTTTCTAGAGGCTTTATTTTATGATCCCACCTTGGCGTCGCTGCCCATCACCAGGTCTCTGAGCTCCACGATCTTATCGTTGATGGAGGATCTGTATCTCTTCTCGATGATGTTGTGGGTTGTCCTCCTCTCGCCCTCCTTCACCACGACTCCTTGCCCTGCCACTCCTGCTGACACTGGACTCTGCTCCATACTTGGTCGGGTGGCCGTAGCGCAGGGGGCGGAGCCTGGCTGGAGCTGCTTGATGGGCAGCTTGTCTCCTCCTCCCATCATGACCGGAACTGTGGTCAGAATGTTGCTGCCCATCAGAGTCTGGGAACAGAAATCAGACATGATGCTGGAGGGATCATCACCGATCGGAGAGAACGTGGGATGATTTTTGGCCGCTCTGCATACCGGGACTTGTAGCGCCGTGTTCTGGATGGGCGTGGTCAGGGTGGTGATTCCTGCGGGGCTCTGCATGGTGGACAGCACCTGAGTCCCGTCTGGTTTGAGCGTCGTGAGGACCAGTGATTCCGTCTTAAGAATCTGAGGCTGCTGGACCAGAACCTAAGAACAGGAGAAGAAAATTTAACATTCGCTTCCAGGCAGGGTTTCTACATTGATATCATGAACAAAGGAAAAAAATGAAAAGAAAAAGAAAAAATGTGCAAGAGTAAAGAGAGAAGGGACAAAAGGAAGGAAAGAAAAAAAAAAAAAAAGCAAAAGCAGAAAAGGACAAGAAGAAAAAAAAATGGAGTAAAAAGGATAAAGGAAAAGTAAGGGGAAAAAAAGAAAAAGGGAGGAAAAAAGAAAATGGGAAAAAACGACAAAAAGAATGAAAAATAAAGTAAAAGAAAGCAAAAGAGATATAAAAGAAAGGAGAAAGTAAGGGGAAAAATGGGAAAAAGGAAGAAAAAAAAGAAATCAAATCAAATTTTATTTGACACATTTCAGAAAGAAGACATTTCAAAGAGCTTTGTATCATAAAAACACAAAAATACAAAGTCATAGAAAACAAATGAATGGAAGAAAAGATGGGAAAAAAGGAGGAAAAAAAAAAAGAAAGAAAAGAAGAAGTAAAGAAAGGAAGAAAGAAAGAATAAAAGGCCAAAAAAAAAAACAAACAAAAAAAAACGATGGATGGAAAACACCCAAGTAGATTTTGCTGCTGTGTGAGTCTCACTGACCGGTACTTGTTGCACCTGCTGCTGCATGGTGTGGACTGTAGTGGGCGCTGTAGAGAGAGTCTGGATGGTCTGACCTGTTGGGGTCAGAACACGCTGATGCTGAATGGTGACTGGCTGCAGCTGCGGTGATGTCATGATGCTCTGCACTTGTGGCTGCAGGACTGGAGGAAAAACAAAGACGCTTTCAAAATATGCAGGGAGGGAGAGAACTATGAAAAGAAAGAAAATAAAAACAAACACTGTATGGTCACCTTGGAAACTGGGAGCGGGACTCTGATGGCAGATGACTGGGTTCTGGATGAAGCGAGACTGACCCCCGCTGGAGGCGATCATCACGGTCTGGGCTGCTTGTGTCTGAATGGGGAGCGGCGTCTGGGTGTGTGTCTGAACCAAAGTCTGGACCGGGAAGTTCTGGGTCTGGAGCTGAACCCCCTGGGTCTGGAGCTGAACCCCCTGGGTCTGGAGCTGAACCCCCTGGGTCTGGAGCTGAACCCCCTGGGTGTGCATCTATAGTCACAAAAAAACAAAGTCATAACATTTAAACAATGTTTTCAAGCTGGAGAACTAATAAAAGGTGGATGTTTAAGTACCTGGATGGCCGCCTGGGCCGTCTGCTGAGGCTGGATGGGCTGGACCACCTGGGGACGCGGCTGAAGCAGCGGCGGGTTGCGGGTCAGCTGCTGCTGCTGCTGCTGCTGCACTGGTGGGGTGGTGGTGGGGGATGGGGTCTGTGCCGGGGTCAGCGGGGGTGTGAGGGGTACAGTCTGAGGAGACAGAGTCTGGGATGAGACGAGGCTCATGGTGGAGGTCTGGAAAGCTGCGGCGCTTGGGGTCTGGGGAGTGGGCGGGGCCTGGGGAGTGGGCGGGGCCTGGACGGCCAGCTGCTGGGGGGCGCCGCCGCCGATGGAGACCCCCGTGGACATTTGGTCTTCAAACATGTCCTGGAAGTCCCCCACCTGGTTGCTGACAAACTGCAGCATCTCTGTGGGGAAACAAATGAGGGAATGTTCCAGATTTTAAAGAAGAATAAAAATGTATCAGGGTTTCACCCTCGTGTTCTATAAGCCTGGCGGGCCACCTGGCTTTACTTGAGCCCCCACCAGGCTAAGCATTGCTTATTTATTTAAGTATCTTTAAAATGTTTGCATTGTTTAAAACTTTATTGTTGGTGTTCAGGTAATAATCTTCCAATAACGCATTTCCTGTCAACTTTAGAAAAATGTTTAAACTCAAAAATTCGATGGACCGCTGGATGAATGACTGCCTTAGTGTTCAACCAGCAGGATTAGCAAGTTTTCTGGGGGAAACCACATGTAGAAATGGATGTCATGGACATAACAAAACATCTTATTAAGATCTCTAATTCCTGCAGGCAGATAAGAGTCAGCAGTGACCTTGAATCTGCACCTTTCTGCAAGCGGTGCTACTGTTCAGCTCATAAATCGATACGAAAGTAGCCTTCAAACAATCAGCCTTGAAAAACGCTGCTAATCTCGATGGCCCTTACAGATGGCAGATAGATACAATCGTGTAACTATAATATGTGAACGCATGCAAAAAATAATCCATACCTGATAGTACATAATACATCTACCTCATCATTATAAGCCTGGCAGGCCACCAGACGACTTGAGCCCCTGCCAGGCTAAAGTTCGTCTTTACGCCAACAAAAAAATTTAGACAATGAAGTGAAAAAATATATATTCATTCATTAATGTAATTTATTTTAACTTTGGTTTTAAGTATTGTTAATAATGTCTTCCAATAACACATAATTATCTATATTTTCAGGTTTCCTGTCAACTTTAAACAATGTTTTTAAACTCAAAAACATGGTGACCTGCTGGCCTCCCTGCCACAGGCCTTATCAAGCTCTCTGAGGGAAACCCTGTTTGTCAATTTACACAATACATTTTTGTGCTTAAGAATGTTTATCTAGTAGTAACCTGTAACTATATCCGATTCCCTGTTGCAAAAACACAAGATGCAATGTTGTGTCATCTTCACTGTATTACTTCAAAATAGTTTCCAAAGAACAATATTATTGTGTTTCGCAATATTTTCTGGGACAATTTATTTCTCTGATAAAGTCATCTATTGTGAACATCAGTATTCCCTTTACAGCTAAATATCTGGAGTTTTCTCCGAGCCTTGAAGGAACTGGATCAGACCCGCTGTTATTGCGACAGGTTGCCTTTATGGACCTGCAGCTTTCCACAGGTCATGTGAAGATTCCCTGACTGAAGGCTGATGGGGAGGCTGTCAGGGTCACCAGCAGCCTCTAACCTTGAACTCAGTCCAGCAGACAGAGAGCCGATCTCCGACCTGTTATTACTTTATGTAGCTTTACAATCAGCTGGGTCCTTTGTTCTGCTGATTGTTTTTGTTTTTAAGTTTTACGCACATATAACCTAGATTTGTGACATAAACTCAGATTCTGTAAAACCTTTAGATGTTCTTGTTTTATTTTTATTTTTTTACAGCTGATTTCATAACTGAGAAACGTATCTAGAAAACAAGCACAGGTTATGAAACTTGTAAACCAAGCCAAAAATAACTTTCAATGCTCTCAAGTGTGTCAGTAATGTAGCAGACATCCTGTCTCACCCCAAACCTCCAACTCTGCTGTGCATCTGCAGCTGAGTGGGATCAAATAAAACCACTGACAAATTTATGTTAGCTATTTGTGCTGCCACACAGTTGCAAAGCCATGCAAATGTATGATTTGAGATCATAAACAGGGTAAATTCAGAGGAAAGAGTTTGCTTGTGAATATGTTAATGCTAGAATAGAAAAAATACAAAATGAGGGACAAACAGAACAAATGAAGAGAATTAATCCCTAAAAATGTTTCTGCATGCAGAAAAATAAACTTTCCCAACACGGTTTGATCTAAACTCTCTGGCTTTTGTAGCATCTTATTGATTTTTGGAATCTGTAAAACAGTCAGGTGTGCTTCACGCTCCTTAGAGAGAGGTTTTACTGCTACACTGACGATAATTAATATTGATATTGATTATTTTCCTCACTCTTCAAGTCAAAACCGCTTTAGCATCTTGGTCCCTAAGATCCGGATGAGATGTGAGCACAAGGATAGTAAATGTCCATCCAGATGGCCTGGTGTAGTTTGGGCATTCAGAATCTGAACACACTGCACCAAATGTTGCATCCATTATTTACCCCCTTCTGTTTCCATGGCATCTATCGGGGTGAAAACAAATCCCTGTGGTAGAAGTAGTAGTCAAAATAAGAACAGCATTAACATAGTCATTTGCTGACATCACTTTAGCTCCACCCACCCCTTTAAAACAGGAAGTGACTTGTTTTGATGGTGGGCATCCTCCTTTTTCAAGCTATTTTTGATGAGACAAAACAAGTTGATGCTGAATCACATTTTGAGCAATGACCATGTTGCCATAGTGACACTGATCATTAAGCATGTGAGAATGTTTTATTGCGATTCATAAAACTAAGGAGAAATAGGAACACTGATAAAGATAAAATTAGCAAAGAGTCAAACAAGTATAGCAACCTGGTTAAGCTAGTGCTTAGCTTAGCAGGGCTATCTGCTCTGGTAGCCAACCTGTAATCGTTTAACAAACATGTCACTCATCGTTTGCAAACAGTAGTTTAAAACAGCATCAACTTCATACGAGTGACTCTTCAGCTTTGTGATTTATCTGGTTTTAATGGGTGGAAATATTTCCAAACTAGGGCGAAAACTAAAAATTATTTTAGTTATTGATTATTTGATAACGGGAAAAAAAGCTTTTTTTAAAAATATATATACAATATTGGAAATAAATTAAAAGATGAAAATAATTAAATTGCTTTATTAATAAGTAAATAAGCATCTTACTGCCAAAAATGCATTCTTTTAGTGGATTTGAACCAAGTAAACCTAAACCTATAGTAAAACAGATAGAGGTAAATAAGTTTATGTTGCCCATAACTGTACCAACGAGCAGTAAAGGGTAAACTACTGCTCTAAATATGTTGGGGGGGGGTTCCAGCAAAGGGCCTTTTTTGAGTCTGCAGTCCCCGATTAATCATTAACTAATGTTATTGACGGTTACTTCAATAACTGATTCATCAAAATGAATCTGATTTATTATTTCGGCCCCATTCCAAACAACAAGATGCATTTTTCTTGCAAGTAAAAGGAAAACAAATAAAGTACATTCAAGACAAGATCAAGTGATATTTCTAAGAGGGAGCTTTATCTAAAGGCTTGAAATGCTGAAGGAGGGCACTATTGCTTAACTTTTGCATTTATTATATTATTTTTCAGCAAGCAAATGAAGACACACCCTTCTGCAGCTCAGTGGATTACCTCAAAAAGGAATGGGTGCAATCAAAAAGCAAATAGCATCACTGAATGGAGATTACAAAAGACAGACGGTGACAAAACAGGAAAGATTGCAGATTATAGATGCAACTCAAAGGAGTTCACAAATTCAAATAAGCCAACACCGCAGTAACACATTTGCTAGCTTCTACCTCAGATGTCATACTGTATGTAAGGTCACTCTGTAGTCATACTGGTCCACGTTCTAGACCCCAATGAGTCGGTTGAGATGGCAATATCAAGGGACGCGTAAAAATGAATAAAACAGAGCAGTTTCCAAAAGAAAATCAGTTATGTAATGAGATCTGCAGCAGCTCGGCAAACGAAGGGAAGGAAGGTGATGACAGGCTCTCCAAATTCTTTGAAAGAAGTTTTTAGAAATCCTTTCCTGTTATTTCTGTGACCAAGTCAGTTAGTTCCAATAAACAGGCCTCAGTGTTTCAATCTGTTGGGTCTCAGTCAGGTGAGGAAAGTGTGAAGCTGCGGTTCGCCTGTCGGTCCATCATCTGTCGCTTCTCTTTCACGCCATCGACACATTCCTCTCTTTTGACATCAGCATTTAGGGGGAAGTCATTGCTGTCTGCTCATTCTGTCACAAGGTTCACCTCGGAAAGATGAGGAACGTATTTTTACGGCCACTGACAACATTATGAGAAATTATTTCTCTTACGTTTGGATGGAACAGAATTAAAGACACAGATTTATTTTATTTTGAAAGAACTTTAGGCAAATCTCTGAGCATGTTTGCATCACTGAAATAGATACAATTAGATTTCCCTTCAGTATTATTTTTGAATGTTATTAATACCAATTCAGCTCTGCATAGTGTTTGTTGAAGCATTTATTGATGCTGCACCGATCAGCATTCCACCATTTGCTCAGACCTTCTCCTCTTTGCCAAATTTGCTCAGTGGGTCCAAGCTTGCAGGGTTCAGCACTTGATCGGTTATCACTGCAGAACAAGCTTGGCAAAGGTAAGAGGGAAAAAACAAAGGGATGCAGCGTTGCAGAAAACAGGAAAGAAACAAGCCAGAACATGTCATAAGGCCTCGTTTTCTTGGATGTGGCCTTTATTTTTAAAAACCTTATTTTTAAAAGCTCTTAAATTAATCTCATGTTCCCCCAGATTTTTTTTCTTACATTAAAACATTAAAAAAAACTAAAAACAATAAACCCATATATGTGTTGATCTTGTATTCATTTCAAGAGAGAAGAAAACTGACAGCAGTGTATAAATATCTTCAAGATAGTGAATATTTACAGGAAGTGCAAAAATGCAGCCAATATTTTCTCTAATAATAAATAATAATTTTCACTAATATAATCTGTTTTTAGACAAATATAATTAGTTTTTTCTAAAATAACTCCAACTTTAGGGACAAAAGTTGATGCTTCTGACGATAAATAACGGTTGTTATTTAGTGAATGTCCACAGACTGTATGGAAACGAGCCAATGTTTAGTAAACAACCCTTGAACAGTCAGGTCTACTCACCGTCAATGTCCCCCAAAGTGAATTCGTCCCCTAATTCCGCTAACGTCGAGTCCATGGTCTCCATGGGAGAGATGAACTCTCCAGGATCCATCCTGTTGGTCAGCGGCTCACCGCTCCGGCTGTCACCGGAGGGTCGGAGGAGAGAACAAACAAGCGATAGGTGGGCTCCACCTGGAGGCTCCACAACGCCCTCCGCGGTCTTATCTAATCTGTCGACGCGTACTTTATCACAAACACCCTCTATTCGGCACTGAAGCCCGACGGCAGGAAGACTATACTGCCTACAAACTCGTCAACTGCTAATTATTTCCAAGGCGACGCCATCTTGTTTTACGCTAATTACGTCATTCACAAACACGCTCTGTGGCCCAGAGCGAGGCCTGATTGGCTAGGCATCAGCCGTTCTTGTCATGAGACCAGCTGCCTTCGGCCAATCAGAGGCTCGTATTCACTGTGGTCTGATAGTACGTCAACAATCAGAAGCTTGTGTGTCATTTGAATAAACCGCGCCCCCTATCTTCTTTTTATAAAGAGACCGAGCGAATGAGTCAAACCCACCACCCTGGAAATACAGAAGGGAAGTAAATAAACAACATCTCGCTTGGTTCAACTGACAGTCTGAGGATCTTATTAATACTCCACATCCTGTGTTTACAAATTATCTATCTATATGAAGTCAAAAAAAGTCATAATACACACCCGTGTGAGTGCGAGTGTAGTGTCCTCATGTGTATCTAACTCTCCTTAAAATAGAGATTGCAACAATTAAATCCAAAAATTGCTGCAAAATATAATTTGACACTGAGATGAAGCTTCAGCTTCCAGCAGGACAGTAACCAAAACATCCGGCCAGAGTTACAATGGAATTGGTTTAGATTCAAGCATTTTAAAGTGTTGAAATGGCCCAGTTAAATCCAGACTAAATCCAATTGGCAACCAGTAGCAAGAAGTGCTCTTCACCCAAACTGAAAGAGCAAAGACATAAAATTAAATTCAGTCTGAATGTGCAAAGCTGGTTGAAAAGTTGACTCGGTAGCAGAAAAGAAATGCATGTTATGTTTTTCAGATTTTTATTTTTTAAAACTTTTGAACACCACGCAACATTTTCCTTCGCCACATAAAACCGTACACAAAGCAGAAAAAGGAAATGATTGATGCACTGAAAAACATTTACTGAATTTTAAAATAAATAAATAAAACACTTCCTGTTTATCACCATTAGTACGACAGAAACTCTCCACCAGTAATAAGCTCAGGAAAGTTGAAAATTATTATAATTTTCTAATTTAACAAAGACAACAAAATCAATACACACAATAATGAAAAATAACATTTGTGGTATTTGAAAAGTAACACTTTATTACAACAGAGAACATTTGAGTACCGGTTGAAATCAGCTTCTTCTCACACAAAACCCATCCACTGCTTTCTAGAAGTGAAAAATCCTCAGCTACTAAAATGTTTATGAACCTTTAATGCTTGTTTTATGTCAAGCCACACACTACTGAAAACAACACATCAGTAAATCAAAGATATCTTTTTCTTCACTGTCAAAAGTTGAAATGCACCAACTCAGTTTGACTTTTTGTTTTTTTTAAAAAAAATAAAAACACTGTACCTAAGTGCTTTTGATTTCAGTATCAACCCCACTCTTCAGTGTTGAAGTTGTTGCAGATCAAAGAAAAATTTAAGTTAAATATTTTCAGTATTAGGAACATGTTCAAAATTCTGTCAAAGGAAGCTTTAAGTAAAAACTGTACTTTTTACAACATGTCTTACAGGAGAGCAAGACCTTTGCAGGTAAAGTAAGGCTATCACCTTCAAATCAAATGTTCTTTTCTTTCTCTTTTGGGCTTTTATACCCTGTATTATTAACAATTTGGATGTAGAAATGGTTGCAGCCTTTTGGATATCTCAGAGTTAAGAAAAGTATGTATGTTATTTTTATTGCTAGCAGCGCTATTTGCTAATATAGGTTGAAAAAGCTGGTTTATTACACCAACTGTGTAATTATTTTATCACACAGCGGGTGTGATGTCACCTCTACTACTACTGTTCATAAAAATAATGTAATTGCTTTTGGCTCCAGTGGAAGGAGTAGAGGCGCAACATTTTAACATCTGATTAAGAGAAAAGGTGCGAAAAACAGAAAAGTGGATTTCAGGACTGCAGTCGAGATTTTCTGTTTTCCTTTTTTTTTTTTTTTTTTATCTTTACAATGAAATGCTGGATGTTTTTCCATCTGTATGAAATATAAGGCTACACTATATCCCACTGCATCACAATGGGCAGTTACCTGAAGATCATCTAATTTACAGGCATTGCACTCTAGATTAAGTCCCACTTTATTTGTTCCAGTAGACTTCATATGACTTTCTCTCTGAATAACTGGCCTCTTGAGAGCTGGTGCCTGATCTCACTTTCTCCTTCACCACCTTCACTACCAAACCACCAGCCAGAGCAATACCTGCTGCCGCTTTCCCGATCTCAGCCACTGCGTTTAAGATCCGAGTAGTTGCTGCCACAGTACCCCAGTGGCCCAACGCAGGCCCCGCTACTTCACACACAGCCCCCGCTGGGACATTTGGAGCTAAGGCTGCAGAGCACTGGAGAGCTCCTGCAGCTTCGCCTCCTGCAGAGGCCACCGCAGTTCCTGCTCCACCGAGGGCCGCTGCTCCCTCCACAGCTGCACCCAAAGCAGCTCCAGCTCCCATGGCACACCCCACTCCAGCTGCCACTCCCACAGCAGAGGCTCCTATCACGCTCACCTGGCCCAGGGTGTCTAAAACTCCCTCCTGGGAACTCGTGGCCTCGCCGCCAGCAACAATTCCCACTGAGCCGCCCAAGACCCCTCCCGTTGCCGCCCCAAGAGCCACTGCTGTTTTTCCAGAGGCAGCCGCCGCTATGGCCCCAACCGCTTTCCCAACACTGGTACCTCCAGCTACAGACATCCCTGCCAACTGTCCCGCGGCAAAACCAACCGAGTTCCCTACGAGAGACGCCCCTGCTGCTGCCGCCAGAGGTGCAGCCGCCCCAAACATGGCCCCGACCGCCATGCCTGTTGCCCCGGCAGCCACCAGGATCTTCACCCTGTCCAGCACTTTAGCAGACAGAGCGGCTTCCCTCCTCAGGCGGCTCAAGGATGAATGGATAGCCTGTCTCCTCCTGCCCATGCCCTGACTCCTGCCTCTGAACCGGTCTCTGAGGAGTCGGAAGGGGTTGCTCCTGCTTTCCTCCGTCCATCTCTCAACCCTAAAATCCTTATCACCTCCATCCGACTCCAACTCACACTTTCTTCGTTTTGCAACTTTGCTACTGTTCGATCCCTCAGATTCCTCTTCCCCCTCTGCTTGCCCACGCTCCCTCAACATCCTGTTCTGCTCCTCTGTGATGGCGGACTCTGCCTCTAGAAACACCGCATTGGTATAAAACCCTCCGTTGTTCTGTTTCACCATTTCATCCACCTTCCTCACCAGCTCTCTAACCTGTTCCGAGTTATTTGGCTCTCTGTTGTTGAGTACATGGTATCTACCCCCACACCTCTCAATCAGGGATTTAAGTCCATCAGGTGCCGTCTCTCTGAGGTACTTTTCGATCCCAACCCCATCCAGATCATCCCCTCTGGTAAACAGAACTACAGTGTGGTTGGAGACCACGTCGGCTCCAAATATGTCACCCAACTGGCACACCGCCTGGTTCTCATTGTCTGTGTAGCGTCCGACTGGGATTACGAGGAGGAATGCGTGTGGACCGGGAGCTGACAGAGACACACATTTGGCTATCTCTGCGTGGGTCTGCTCCACACTCAGGTGAGTGTCACCAAACCCTGGCATATCAACCACCATTATCTTCCTCTTCCTCCTCCGCGGGACAACGTTGCCTTCCGGCTCTCCGTCCTCTTCTTCTGCCATTGAAGCAACGCCCAGCTCGCAGATCTGGGTGACAGAGCTGGCACTGATCTGCGACAGGAACTGCCTGCGGCCCAGGATGGTGTTTCCAGACGCACTTTTTCCAGACCCGGTCTTTCCGACAAGGACTAGTCGGAGCTCTTCACCCCAGGTACCTTCAACGTCCTCCTCCATTTCAACGGTCTCTCTGTTCTTGTTGTCAGGTGGGAATACTGTAACAGGAAAGGTAATTTCACTAAATTAGTATTGATTAACATTACTCATTTAACAACAACTGCCTTGGGTAATGTAGAATTTGTGCAGCAACGAAGAATACATCTCCATCTCTCAACCTTAAAGTGCGCTAAGATTTTAGGTGGTGACGAGAATTAGACAATTTTCCGTTTGCTCTGCCTCAAACGGTTACTGGAAACTCAAAAACCCTGAGTGTAAATCAAATCACCATACATGGTGACCAAAAAACCATGTGATCATGGCTTAGTTGTGATCATGACCAAGTAATAAAAACAACCACACTCATCAGTGTGAAGACTGCTACTGAATGAAGAAGACTGGGTGAGGTATTTTCAGTCTTAGATATGTAAGAAACTATTTGAAAGAACACTGTACTGATATTTAAAGACATGTTAGTGGTTCATTCTGGCTGCAAGGCAGTGAAAGAGAGCAAGACTTCAGCACATAACAGTAAGAATGAACATATTACAGCAGTGTTGTTGCTCTGTTTTATACCCTCTGTCTTTTCTGGAAAAATATGTAAAATCACACATATAACACCCAAAGACTATTACACAACTGATACCTTTCTATCTAAAATTAAAACATACCTAATAAGAGAAAAAAAAAATCAAGTTGGTGATTAAGATCAGTCCAGAAGCTTTAGCACTCATACATTAAACAAAATACAATGAATAACTCTAAACAAACCAAGCAATAGCTCCCATTGGACAGTTGACAGCAGTTAAGAGCTGTAAAATTACACACAGCTACAAAGCTCAACATTAATTATGGAAACAGTAAAAAAAAAAAACACGTATAACACATGGCAAAATTACACAGGAAACCCTGAATATAATCAAATTTGTCTAAAATATAGAGCTGAACTTAATACAAACCAGTTAGCAACAGAAAAAGCCGTTACTGGTTGCTGTGGTAACCACCCACTGTTCAAAGCAACATAGCATAACTAACACAGGAAATACAAGTTATTTTCAGGAGACTTTTTTTTTTTTTTTTTTGACTAACCAAATTGAATTTTAAGAATCAATAAACCAATACGGCTTCACATGTATAATAATTTTTAAATTAACACACTGTTATACATCTTGGACACTGATGACGCTGAAGACGGTTTAAAATGTTTTCAGTGTTGCTTTGCAGTGACTGTTTTCTCACATAGTTTGGGTCATGGTGCCATTGCTCCAAATACAAATAATTGCCATGGGCCGGAAAGAAATATCTTAATATTTTAACAGATTGTGTTTTGCAGAGCAACTAATCCAGAAACTTAATCTTACTTGCCACTGATTGGCTGTACCCCCAAGACTTTAGATAAGCAAGACTGTAGTGTTAGTGCCAAGATGGCGTCCACTGTCCTTATTACGTAATGCATATTATTGTACGTGGTTTTTACTCTTAAAATAGGCAGTTCTAAAACATCTTCATTGAGTGCAGAGTGTCTGAAAATGGCTTACTCTCTACACAAGCATGTTTATTAAATTATAATTGAGTTATTGCTCTAGTTAAGTAACATTCAGTGCTGGAAGGATTTCTCCAGTATCCCTGAAATTTTTTCAAGCGCAAAGTTTGCTTATAACTCGAGCCGGGCCTGGATTAAATTTACAAGTTTATAACCTGATTAGCACGCAGCAATACAGGCCCTGGATTTGTAAATGTGTTCATCTCTCTATACGTTTATAGCCCTTTAAATATGGCGAAAATCAGCTTCTCTTTCAGTTTTAGCAGTTTGTAAACAGCGAGCCGTTTGTGGCGCTTCAGGAACTTTCTGCACAGAAATGTCGAGAACCGTCATGTAAAACCGTCAGCGCTGACTTAAGCTAACACTAAAAAAAAAAAAAAAAGCAACACGTCAAATCAAAAAGCAAAAATCAGGTTTAACCACAATAGGAATCATTTATCATCGGGTCAGATTATCCGCGCGCTACTGTTAGCATCTTGCTAACAGTGAAGGCTAACGTCTTACCTCTCTCCATGTCACACAGGAAACATTTCCCAGGCTGACAGCAAGGTTATTTCCTCCGGTAGTTTATTATTTGGCTTCCAACCTTTAAGGGAATCCCGTTAGAGGTCAGAACGAGTCCGAAACACCAACATTTGGACTTTGTTCGCTTCAGAAAGCTGCTAGCTGTCCGCCCCCTGCTGGCTGATCTCTGACACAACACAAGCCTGTCCACTTCTCCATTAGAACATGTCAGAATCACTTTATTTCATGTATTTAACAAAATGGCTTGTTGGTCTTGCAGCAATGATATGGTTTCTCTGAATATACATATAACTTTTTATAACAGTCGCTCTACCACTTTAAAAATTACACCAGTTTCATAGATATAAAGCATTAAATTATGGACAACTCTCGGGTAAGATAAGAAACTTGTTCAACAGAGACAAGGTGAAGGACCACAGTTTATATTCTGATTAAACAGAAAGGAAGAAATGTTAATAATCTTTTAAGCACAAACAAATACAAGGTAAAAAAAAAAAAAGAATGCAAATGGAGGCGAGCCCCTTCAAAATAATAAAAACATCATAAAGGTTTTTTTCCAGGCAAACAAAATAAGAGCCGTCCCCACAGCAGCAATCACAGGGAGATTTTTCATTTTTACAAACAAAAAAGGTCAAAGTGGTTGAGCTCATCTCCCACTACACAACAGTCCAAGGTTAAATGAGGTCAAATTTATAATTGTTTTAAATAACGACACATATTTAAAGCAGATGGGGTTTTACACACGTTAGAAGAGGACCAGACAATACATAAGGGGTTTGTAAAGTTCTGAAGTAAACTTTCTAAATGAATAATATGCCAAAGCTCAGTTGCCATATAACCCAATACAATGCAGGAAAATCTGTTGGCTCACCTGGTAAAGATGTGTATAGGCCTACTGTTTTAAATTTATATTTTTCAACGCAGCAGTATGATCTAGCAGTAAGAAAATGTTGCTAAATGTTATTCAGTTTCTAATTCTTTAACAAAATCAACGGAGGACAAATATTGGTGCTTGTAGCCATCTCTTTAAAACAAGAACGCAAAAAGAATTTCTTATAGGCCTACTTTGATTTTTTTTTTTTTTAAATTAATCAATTTCGATTAACTGTTTAATTGTTTGGGAGTGAACAAGAAAAAGCCTTTTCAGGTTCCAACATCACAAATGTAAACATGCTCGGACTTGAACTGGAAACTGAGTTTGGGATTTCCAGTGACAAACACTCGAAGCAGGTTTGAGCATGAACTAGGTTCTTCTAGTGTCGGATAAAAGACGCATTTCCACATCTTTACCAGGCGTGCCAATAAATCTGTCCGCCTCTGTAAGTTTGACTCTCCGTTGTTTTCCCAGAATCCTCCTGGAGTACAAAGTTAGATTCTCCAATTAGACATCGGCGCTGATGTCGAGCCTCGATCAGAACCTGACTAACCTCTGAATAAACGCGTTACTGTGTCACAGCGACGGCTTCGCTGTTCTTTCCGCCGGAGCGCCTTCACTTTTGTATGGTACAAAGGACGGCAGCTTTTGTTTCCTTCACCGTCTGCATGTCGGGCCACTCCATGTGGACTCCTGGGTTCGCTCCTCCAGATCCTCCCGCTCCGGTTCTCTGGCTCCTCGCCACCGCCGAGGGGTGGCGCTATAGCTCGGAGCGAGAGCGGGAGATACGGGGGCCTTTCCGGATTTCTTTCCTCTTCTCCTCCTTCCTCCTCCTCTTCTCCTCCTCCCTCAGGATCTTCTGGAAAGCTTCGGCCGTGTGAAGAACCTGGAGCGGACGAGAGCGGGTCCGTGTTGGTATGAAAGGTTTTTGTTTTATTCTTAAGAAATGTTGAGCTAAAACAGATCATCACAGGAGGATTGAGTCAGATTGATTTCATCCAACATTTAAAAAAATTTCTTTTGGATTTTGTTCTTAAAATGTGTAAACAAAAATAAAAAATAAAAAAATCAATGCAATAACACACTCGCAGTCTAAAACATAAAATTCCATGGATTAGAAAAATGTTAATGAAATTTAGAGAAATGTAAGTCTTTGTTTAAAAATAATTACACACTTAAAGCCCTGAAATATACTCCTATACTTGCCACAGAAATATTACGTATCAATACATTAATATGAATGCCATTATTATAGCACCAGTTCTCAAAAATACAAAACAAATGTTAAATTTATTTATTTATTTTTTTTTTTTGCAATTTTAACCAGCCAGTTTAGGCAATTAAAATATTTTTTTTGTAGATAAAACACTTAATGTTGTTTCCTTATCACATTTTTTTTTAAAAATGGTAGTTTTACAGCAAGCAAAGAATATCTTCACATCGTGAAAAACAACAAAACATCAAACTGTAAAGGGATTTCAACATCAGGGAATGAGGGGAAAAATGTAAGGAAGTTACAATTGCAATGACTTAAAAGTATTATTTTACACAAGAATTCAATGCAAAAAAATGCACACAGGACACATATTGTTTCAATTTGGGAAAAAAAAGAAGAAACTAACGGACAAAGTTTTGAAAATTTGATATTTTTTGAGTATATTTCTTTACTCCTACAATGTTTTCATGAAAATCTCTCTGGTGCAGCGCTAGCTTAACACTAGTGTGATTATTCTCTGTTTTGATTTGACTCGTTGATAATTTGCCTCTTTTTTTCTTCTTAAACTTAACAAAATGTTTTAGTAAGTGCTTCAAAGGAAACAGGAGCCGAAGCAGTTCATTCAGTCCCGCTTTCAATCTCAACATCACTGAAAAGTTACAGAAACCTGAAGAATTTTTAGGGTCAACCAAGATTTATCAGCTGAATAAAATGATCTGGGAGGCCAAAAGTACAGATTTGGAACTGTAAAAAAAACAAACAAATGTAATAAAAAAACCTTTTAAAAATAAATAAGCACATCCCTACAAAACAAATATTGTTATAATAAAAATAAAGACATATTTACATTGAAAATAGACGTTAGTTTGTCACAGAATCGGGAGCAAACCAAAGATGATAAATGTAGGGCAAAGTATCTGCATCATACTCACGTCGTCTCTCTCTGTGCGGTATGGATTTATGAAATCTGGGGATTTCTCCGTGATTCCCAGCTCCTGTGACATCTGAGAGATGAACAGAAAAGACGCGATGATGCAGGAGAATCAGGAGATGAAACACTTCTTCTCTGAAGAGACTAAACGTGGGATTACTGTTGCGCCACTGCAGGGTTGAACTTTCAGGGAGCAAACTGCAGCTTTGACCGAATTAATCTACTCTGTAATCCTCTTGGTAGATTACTAAAATTGCTGGGTAATCCTGAAAGAGTTGATTTAATTAACATAAAAACAGAGGGGCACCGTTTCATCAGCGGCGCTCGTCTCTGCATCAAAGGCTAGTCTGATGCGCATCATGAAACAAATCAAAGTTAATCCCTTTTTTTTAAATTTTTTTTTTAGTGACAAAAAGGTGTGCTTCATTTCAAAATGTCCCCCGGAAACATCAAACAAGTAAACTAGATTTTTTTAAAAAGTAAAAACAAATTAATTCAAAATGAAAACAAAGCAAAAACAATTCACAAACTGAAACAAGGACAAGTTTCCAGAACGCTAGCAGATCCTGACAAGACTGCTACTGACAGGTACAGTGTGTGACAGAACGTGTGTGTGTGTGTGTGTGTGTGTGCGTGCGTGGTCTTACGAGTGTGAGGACATGCTGGTGGGCTCCTCCTGTGAAAACTCCGGTCTGGTTGCAGAAATTCAGTCCCCAGCGCAGCAGCCCTCCCCAGTCGGTGTTGCGGTCGTAGTAGTGGTGGACGATGCGTGGGAAGCGCAGCGCCACGTCGCCGAAAAACGCCGTGTTCTCCACCACATGGGAGTAAGCTGTAAGAGGAAAAACCAAGGTTGCCACACACGCACCGCCGCTGATGAAAGAAAACGCATTGACGCAACGTGGGATGTTCAAAAACGGAGGCGGGAGGCAGAAGTAGAGTTAGTTTTTTCTTTGGCGGGAAATAAAAAAAAAAAAAAGTGAGTCAGACCTTCTTTGATCTTATCCTCCAGAGGGAAGGGGTCATCAGGCTGCATGTTGGCTGCCACTAGGATTTGTCTCGAGTCCTCCAACACCTTCAGATTAAAGAAAAGAGCTTCAGATCAGAGTCAGCTCAGACATTCTTCAGTTTTTCCACATTTGATCGACATTACACAACCTTCCATGTCATGCATTGGGATTTTATGCGACAGTTCAACAGAAGGTAGAGTGTAACTGTTGAGAGGAAGGAAAAGGGAATCGTTGACGACATTCCGGTAACTAAAATCTGAAAAGTGCGGTGCACTTAATGGATAACTGTTAATCATGAACTCTAAGCAAAACAATATGAGCAAAACCTGCAGCAATGAAGGCGAATGCTGTGATAAGCGTATAATTTATTTTAAATAACAGCAATAACGATGAACTTGGTCACCACGAACGCCTCAAAAACGGGGTTAAAAAAAAGTGGTGGCAGCATCATGCCGTTGTGTAGCAGTGTTTGGGAAGCTGATCAGAGTCGGTGAGAAAAACGGTTCATCATCCAGCTAGAGAATAACCCTGAACCCAGTCAGAGCTGCAGTTTTTAAGATGTTAGGATGGCTCAGTCAAAGTCCAGACCTAAATTCAATTGGGAAGGTTTGAAAATCCTTGAACAGAGATGCTCTCTATTCAATCTGACTGAGATTGAGGTGTTTTGTAAACAAGAATGAGCAACAATTTAATCTCAAGATGATAGAAAAGAAATATCTAAAAAGACCCACAGATCATAGCTGCTAAAACAGGTGGTTGTACAAAAGGAGCTAAAGAGTTTTAACGTAAAACAATATAAACATGGAGTCTCCTATTATTTCCACGTCTCAGAAGCTCTGTACGCAAAATGCCGCTTTGATCTAATGCTAATTCTCCCCCCTCACTATTTCTACGTGATACTTTCTATCCACCGACTGGCATCCGCGAAGCACTCCATCATGCTAACATGGAGTGGTGTGAAAGTGCTGACAATGTTTTTCCTGCCACCGAAGGTTGCCTGCGCCTGGTGTCCTTGCGTGAATGCACAGATAACTGTCTGCTGGGAGGAGGAGGAAGAGGAGGAGGAAGTAGACTTGTAAATCAAAGCTTCTGGAGTGAAATAGTGCTGCAAGGACTCTGAATTATCATTCAAATGAAAACACTGTATGGAAAGTGTTTGTATCATCTGAATAAAAAAAACAAACATCTGAACTCTTAGAAAAAGTGCATTCTGACAGCGGAGGAAAACGCAAGATGTCTTACCTTGAAAAGCCCCTTGAGCATGATGTCTATGATCTTGTACTGCTGGTTGATGTCATTCAGCTCCACGAGGTTCTTCAGGGCGTTCAGCTGATCTTTCCTCTTAGTCTCAAACAGCCGCTTGTCTGACAGGAGGAGGTCAGGGAGAATCAGAAGCAGTATGGATTCTCCCCCCACCTCCCCTGCACACCGATCAGAAGGATACAGATCTCCAAGTTGGAGTCGTGTCGCGGTCTCTGCGTGTCGGGGTCTGCCGAGCCGAGGGCGACGGCGGCCAGGGCCAGGACCACGGTGCTCACGCTCCACATGGTCACCAGGGGGCAGCAGAGAAGCACTCCTATGGAGGAGAAGGAGCTGTTGAACAACACGGCTGCACACTAGGTTCCTTAAGAGGCTGCATCTCTCACTTCAAGGGTTGTTTCAGTAAGTTTAGCACACGGGCCTCACCTTAAGTCACATGACCAGCGTATCCAGTTTAAAGCACATGACCAGCGAATCTGCCTGTGCTGCGTCCTCGGATGTTTTTCCCCTTAACTGAACGTTGGTCTAATGTAGCAACTTTAAAATCCTCTGTGGATCCAGAGGCAGCTGGGAAAAAGACTCATTTTTCTTACACATTAAGGTGTACTACAACTGTCATTATTTACTAAACACAGAATAAACTAAAATAGAAAAGCAACTTGTGAAAAACTATGGAATTGCCTTCTGCACGACTTTGCTTTGTTAATTGTGGGAATTAAAGCGTTGACTTTTGGATGGATTTTCTCACGTTTATCTCCAGACAACTTTGACATAAAGTTAATTAATCATCACCCCTCCACCACTGTGCCTGGAAACTGTTTTTTTCATGAAACATTGAACATCTGTGCTTTAGTTTCGTCTCTCCTCTGCTTATAACTAATTCAGATGCAATAAGAAATTGTGCTGTCATATTCTTTTGAAAAAGAGGCTTTTGTTCTTGTAAAAAGCCCGGCCTGGCGGGCGGGTCTGTCTCACAAAAGAGCAAAAAGGGACAGTGGCTGATTATCAAACCTTTAAGGAGGTTGGAGGATAAGATTCATCTAAGCATTGGTCAAAAATGAGGAGACTTGGACCAGTTTTCAGACTTATTTTTGTCAGACTGAAAACTGAAAAATTATCAAGGCCATTGCATCTCCTGGGTCTTTTGCAGTTTCTCTGTGCTCTGCATAGTCTGAACAGGGTGTGAATTTGCTGGAAAATCTACTTCAGGGAAGGCTGGTAGCTCCCTAAAATATTTTCCACTGGTAAATAACTATTGTCGCTGTAGCATGAAGAACTTCGGGTTGGTTGGAAATGGCCTTGTGACTCTTGCCAGATTGAAAATGGTTTCCTTAAACTACTTGCTGATGTCTTAGTATTCCCACCTGTTCCAGAACAGCAAGGTGGCAACAAATTTGCTGTGACCAAAAGAAAAAGTGAGTCAATGAACTTTCCCTTCTAAATCCAGTGAAAACAAACAGGATCTAATTCATTTTTTCACACAGCGTTCCTCGGTTTTGTTTAAAAATTGATGACCAACTGGAATCTGTTGTGGATTTTTTTCACATACACGTGATTAGATTTAGCTTGATGAGGACCAAAACATTTCCTTTCACTATATGCAAAAGCATTAGAAAGGAAATGTTTTTAAGCTTTCTTGTTCTCTTTAAACTAGAAAAAGCCAGAAAACTAAAACAATGCACCCTGAAGCTGTACAAAAACTGACATTAACTCTGTTGTCGGTAGGTAAAACATTCACAGGATACCACAACCCACTGTTTGCTCATTTCATCATCTCTCAAGTTCTGGACCCTCCAAACATTAGTTTACATGCTGGAAACGTCACTGAAATGAAAGACGATGATATGATATCGCATTCCTTTTCCCAAAGCTCATCTCCCTGGCTCCTCTGATACGTGTACAACATGCAATAGCAAGACACACAGGGGATATATGGTCAAGACGGAGCAGCAGAGAGTAGCCGGCATTCGTAAACGGGGCCCCTTATGTTCCTTTTAAGACACATCTGATGTCTGGCGCTCGCTTAATCCCCACAGGAACTTTTACAATCTCTTCACCGGACTCCTCCTCGGCTCAAGCCCCACTGAAAACACGGGGTCGACGTAACACTTTCATTGGTCTGCGACTCCTATTTTCCTTCACTCCTCTGGAGCTTTTTAAAAACATTTGAAAGGGAGAGATAAAAACGAGGAGGAGCGCTAAAAATAGAAACCAATAAATGGAAACCTCCCGAAGCCCATTTTTAGATACCATTAGCAGAAAACTGGAGGAGGACTGAACAATGCGTGATGAAAAACTACAGGATATAATTCACATAACGCATGCATAATTTAGCAAGGGCTCCATCGCCGAGTCCGCGAGGAGGACGGAGAGAGGGCTCGGAAAGGTTGAGCGGGCGGGAAGCGGGACAGGGCATGAGAGGTAAAGATGGGGGCTCCTCTGGGAAAACAACAGCTTTCCTGGTGAATATTTCATCCTCCTCTAAGACACGGAGAGCAGAGCAAGTGCAACATGGATCAGTGGAAGAAGATAATGAGCAAGGGGGACTTGATTTCTGCTCTAACTGAGTTAATCTCTACAAGCTCGGGTGCCTGTTCTCGAATCCGAAGCACTAGGAAGTAAGCAAATGTCTCGGGGTGTGAATGTTAATTCAGACTTAGCAATTCCCCTTGAGAGTCTCACTTGAGTCCAATGAGAAAAAGTCACACTTTCTGTCTTCGGAGAGCTGATAACACAGACAAACAGTAATCATTTCCTCCCCTAAAGCTGCCTTCTGTTAAACAGGGGGCTCCTGACACATCCTGACAGCTGCTTGGCAGCTGCTCAAACGCTCCAACTCTGAAGAAGGTCTCAAGATATTATTTCTGGAGATGCGAGGGTGAGAATTTCATTTTCTAGCAGCCATTTCTGCAGAAGTCTCTGTGGTCATTCGAGTGTCTCATCTGAAGATGAAAGAGCAGGAGAAGGTTTTATTTTGCAGTCAGCAGAAACAAGAGTTCCTGAAGAAAGCTGAGAGAAGACAATTGCTCATTTAGGGACTATTATTTTGACAGCCTCCAAGCTTTTTGAGAAAAGCTCCTCTAAATGATCTAAAGTGCTGAGAGGAAGCTTCAATATTTCGCCTTCCGACCAAAACCAGGATGGTTACTGGCACAATCAGGAAATCCTGCATGATTCCTACACATTGTCAACTATTAACTTCCAAACATTTTACTAAAATTCCAGACTATTAAAAATAAAAATGTTTAATGTCATATGTTTTATTGTTTTATAATGATTGGGGTTTAGTATGAGTGAGCCGTCAGCCTCAAAAAGCTCCCCACATTGTGTACAAAACGTCAGGGTTTTATAAGCCTGGCGGGCCACCAGGCTTTACTTGTGCCCCCACCAGGCTCAGCACTGCTTATTTAAGGTTTTTTAAAGACTTTATAGATATTAATCTTCCAATATTTCAATAGCACATTATTATCAATTGATATTTTCAAATTTTCTGTCAACTTTAAACATTTTTTAACTCAAAAAAACGGCGGGCTGCTGGATGGATGACTGTCTCAGCGCCCTAACCACCAGGCTTAGCAAATGTTCTGGGAGAAACATTTCACCTCCTGACCCACGTCCTCTCATAAGAGATGCAACTTCGTAAGAATTTGTGGATTGTTTGGTTCTCAATCAATAATTTTAAACTCTAATTAAGAATAAGCTTTTTATTTTCATGACATTTTCGAGATACGTTTTTTTTTTATCCCATTACATTGAGATCAGGATTTCTTTAGTTTGATAAATTTCATTATCTTAAGATCTAGTTTGTTCTGTTAACAGTTCAATTAGGTCATTTTCTCAAAGCAAGGTCAGGGTATAAGCTTTATACTCATTACCTTTTTATTATAGCATCTCAATTTAAAGAGATGTGCAACTCTTGGTTCCAAATAGTTTTACTGTTGAATTATCTTGATACAAAAATGTAAGATTTGTTTTTGTTACCATAATGATTTCATCCTCATGGTGATCCTATATTCTCAGTCTCGTTATTTCAAGATAATAAGATGAAGACAATTATGTAAAGGTAATATTTTGATTAGGTCATAATCTTGAGATCGGATGAGTTGTCACAAATGTTATATTTGCAGTAATGCAATATTTATCTCATGTTTACTGTTTTTTACTGAGAGACAAGTATTAAAGATAATTTTGCTGCGATATTAATCGGATGAGTGATTTTCCACAAATACAATCTCTCTTTCCTTATTTCTACATCTGATCATAGTTTTATCGTGTCATTTTCTTAAGCTAGCAGGGACTCCAAACCCATTTTGTCATAATTAATTTCAACATTTCATCTTAATTTAAGGAATATATTGAACCATTTGATACAAAAGTAGTGATAACAGTTTGGTTTGTCCATTACTGCAAGATAATAAACTAATAAAGTACATTTGGTTTCATCATATCACTGAACACTATGGAGAACATGGTTGATTAAAGATGTCCAATTAATTTTCTAAATAATGAAGATTTGATTATGTTATTATTTTAAGAGGACCAACCAAGACAAAGCTACATAAATGTATCACAGAAGGAAGTAAAGGATCATAAACTCCATTTATATTAAAAATTATTTTAAAAATTACTCTATTACACTTTGAGAAGTGTTTGGAAAAAACAAACTGTTTTTGTCATTTTCCATTTTATACTAAAAC
This sequence comes from Poeciliopsis paucimaculata, assembly GCA_903067055.1. Lineage (NCBI taxonomy): Eukaryota > Metazoa > Chordata > Actinopteri > Cyprinodontiformes > Poeciliidae > Poeciliopsis > Poeciliopsis paucimaculata. Next base: position 22,239 of record CAEGAD010096972.1, on the reverse strand, counting down.
CAGACTTTGAAAACATAAAAACATGTTTAGTTCTTCACATACTTTGGGTTTGTGCAGGAATCCTGGTAATGTGCATCCAATGGCTCCCAGCCTATCAGAGCGAGAACAAAGTGCTGAGCCATTAATAAGTAGTGTAAGCAGGACATTAACACCAGATCAATCATTTCTAATGTGGCGCGGGCCGCACAGAAACAGAGTATAAACGCAGCCATTAGCTGTTAGCAGGAAACTCTAATTACACAGGATGATAGTTTTACACCATCCAAGTCATCAGGAAATCTATTGGTGGGGGTTATTGGATCCACCCAGACCGATATTACAGAGGTTGTGACACACCACACGCTGTTCCTCTTGAAAATGATGATTGGTTTCTACACTTCTAGCTCCATAAATGTGTCCTGCGTGATTCGTATTTCACTCTTTAGGGTTTAAAACAGAAGCCCAGCACACAAACTGTAAGGATGGCTGATGTTCGCTGGGTCCACTCCAGATTGTCTAACACACATTTCTATAAGGAGTCCAGGATTCAGTGTTTTTTTACTGATGGTCAAGCTTCCAGGTGGGCTCCTTTCAGATTTGCTCTGAAGTTGGCACGGTGTCCTGGCAATGTGGAGGCCTTAAGACGGCGGAGAGCTCGCCAAAGTCATGCAAGCCCACATGAATCTCCTCTGCCAAACAACAGCCTCCCGGGGCTGAGACTCAAGTTTGGGATTCGTGTGTGGGAGACTCAAGAGTGCTGTTTCGTCGATTAGGCATAACCAGCCTGGAAAAACATGCTTCTGCTTTGTGGAAACACATGCAACAATATCCAACACACGGCTACCCTCTGATGCACTTTGCCACATCACCGGGGACTGGGGGGAGGAACGCTCCAGCATCTATCTCATGAGGCACGCTGACCCTCGAGGTGAATGGAGAAGCAAGACGCTCATCAGACAGACAGCTGGATGTGCAGCAGGAGGACATGCTGCTGCTCCCCCTCAGGCTGCGTGCCTGCTGTGGGAGGCATGAGGTTCAAGGACTGACACTTCATCTTTCTCTCTCTCTCTCACTCACATCCAAGACGCCTCATCTCTTGTCATCAGTCATGGAAATCCACGGACATGCATAATGAAGATGATGTCTAAATAGTGTCAGATGGACCATTAATTAGATTGCTTAATTGATTATTACACGGTCCCCTTTTCTGACCCAACTATAGGGACAAATATTCATTAGTTTCGATCTTAACAAAAATACAACAACGAAAAAAAATTATAAACAAAACTGCGATTATAGTGACAAATATTCAAACAAGACTTCACGAAGGACTTAAGCGGCTTTTCGAAGCAACACTAAGCAGACGAAGAAGGGATCAGGCTCCGGACGGTGCAGCCACGCAGCCCGAGGTCCACTCACCGCGTCGTGGCGAGGCACAGCAGCGATCAGCGGGCAGCGTTTTGCTCCACGGCAGCACAGTTTAATCTCCTCAGATCCCCCGCACGACGCGTCAAAGGAGTCCGTCCGGGGAGACCGGACATGCGGTTCGCCCCGACCCGATCCTCAGAAGCGGAGGCGGTTCATTTACATGCGGCTCTCGACGCTCCACTCCATCAGCGCCACGATCGCACCGGCTGGCTCGACTTGGACGAATGAAAGCGGCTGAACGCGGAGGAGGAGGAGAAAGGAGGCGGTTTCCACACGGCGGGTTTACACAGACGCACCGGTGGAGGCTCATAGTTTCCTTATTCAATGTTGACGTCTCAATTAGTCAAGTTAAAAGTGATTATAAAACAGACAAAAATAAGAGGCAGATATTTAAAGTCAGGGTCAACAACAGATCCAGAGATGGTTTCAGTAAAAATAAAAGGTTTGGGAAAACTGTAGCACAACAGGGGTGAGTTCTGGTTGTTATTTGCCACTAGAAATTATTGCCTCCAGGCTAAAGTGGGCGGCAGTAGGCGGACCTTTTTCTGCTTTATTTTATTATTACAGTTCTCTAAATCTTTCAGGGATTTTAAAGGATAAAGTGTTTTATTTATTTATTTATTTCCGCATATAAAAATCTGAAAAGTGCGGTGTGTATTTGTATTCGGTTTCTTTTAATATTTCTAAAAAACAAAAAACAAAGCAAACAACAAAAAAAACAAGCCTACTCCAATGGACTGATTACATTCATCTGTTTTGTGAATGCATCTTGTTAGAGAACATTAGTGAACAAACCTCAGCAGGTCAAGAATAATCTATGGTAACACTAAATCCCAAAGTGATCCAAATCAGATTTTATGTTTTTGCCCTAAAGCCCCAATCTTATATCTGATCTTTTCATGGCGATCTGAACAAAACAGACTGGATTTTAACGACGCGGGCACTTGAACATGTGCTCCTAAATCTTACATCTTTTCAAATATGGCCAGGTTGCATTGATCCGACCTGTTCGGCGTTACTTGTCAAAAGTCTCTGTTCTCCATACTGGTTTGTGGAAGAGAGAGGACAAACAACAATCGCAGCCATGATAATGAGGCTTAAACTTTTATAGTGCTAGCCCAAATTGGACAACAACTTTAAAATTGCAAGATATGCTTCATCATTAGTATCCATGTTTACTTTCGTAAACACTGAGCACGCCTTTTGGCTGATAAATGAAATGACAGCTGATTTTTTTTTCATCCTGTTGGTCCATTCCTGAGCTGAAGCTTCAGTGGCACAGTAGAGCTGGTTTGCTGCACTGCCATCAAGTGGACAATAAATCTATAACAGGCAGGATAATTGTAAGGGTTTAGGATGAGGTTTTGGTGTGTGAATCTTTAATTGAACCAGGCTTCAGACAGTTTCTGAGATGATTTCGCCTGGTTTAGTAAATAACCTAAAGCAGGCTAAAGTGTGGGTGAAGTGGGCAAACAGAACATTGCCACCCTGAACGCTCATTCTCAAAGGTGAAAAATGGTGGTGGGAGGGTTTTGATGTGGAAATGCTGCTCTTCAGCAGGAATGGGGAAACTGGTAAGAGTCGATGGATGGAGATGATTAGAAGTTGGAAAAGCCTTCAGAATGGGCAAGAGTTTCACCTTTCAGCTCAAAGTTCAGACCTAAATCCAATTGAGAAGAGACATTTGGAAAGTCTATTTTCACAAATAAATCTCAAGTTGGTAGAGTCATGTCCCAAACACATCCAGATGTTATCCCATCAAGAAGGCAACCACCAAATGTTGCCACCAGGGGGCAGAACCCGAATGAACACCACACACTTTAGGGAAAAAAGAATCCGTTTCCCTCCGTTTCACATAAAATCCCAATAAAATAAGTAGGAGGCTGTAATTAAGGATGGGATTATTATTGTATTGTTTATCATTATTGAAGTAAAAAATATGATAGGAGCTGTAGTTTGTTATAAACATGTGTTTGCAAAACTATTTTTAATGTCACATTATTTTTGATCAAATATTTTCTCCGCATCGTCCTTCCCTAGATGCGACACAAATGTGAAAAGGTTTGAGGAATGAGTACTTTTGCATTCGCGTGACGTTAATGAGGAAGTTTATAAATGCACTAAAGATGTACAGTTTAAAAAAAAAATAAAATAAAGACAGTATTAGCAGTCAGTCATGAACAGCAGCAGCGGTGGTTTATTTGTCTTCTAAGAACACCAAAACCACAATCCACCAGCAGTAAATGCAACAAATGTTGCAGAAAAATGTCATTAAGGACATTTTTTGTTCTAAAATGACATTTCTTGCTCTCTCAGGAGCGACACCAACATCTGCTCCATTTTGGCAGCGAAGGCCTTCCTCTCTGCACAGACAATGTCAGATCGTTTTTCTTTTTTCTTCTCTCCCTTCAAAAAAAACCTTCATCGTAATCTGCTGAGCGGCTGTTAGATAAATGAGGTATGGCGAGGAACACAGCCAGAAAGAAGGAAGGAAGAGATTTAGAAATAAAAAAGACAACAGAAAATCAGGCCGTTTTCAGGGAGAACTCAGACATACAGAGGGACACATCTCCGACGTTTCTGACGGGATGAGTTAAGGGTCAATAAAGCCAAGGGTGAAGGCTTGCATGTGAATAATTTAGCAGCAAACGCTTTAAACAAGAAACAACTTTCTCCAAAATGAACCCAGAATTACTTAGTTAAGCAGATATTCTGTCACAGATCACAGAGTCTAACTTGTTGTGAATCATTTGCAATCTTTTATCGTAGGTCAGATTTCTTTAGCAAAAAGAATCATGAGATTAGAAAGTCTGTAGAGATACAGCTAAAACAAATTATGAAAAAGTTCAATATTTCTTGCCGCTCATTTCAGAAAGTGAAACTCGTATTACAGACTTATCACACAAAGTCAAATATTTTCAGTTTTATTTGTAAATTTAGCTAATTGTAGTCTACAGGTACTCAAAAGCCAAAATTCAATGTCTCATAAAATTGTGAAAAAGTAAAAAAAAAAACAAAAAAACAACACTCTTCAAAAGCTGCTGACCTTCAGATTTTAGATGAATTTCTTTTCCAACACACCTGAATCAAACGAATGTCTCATTACCAGACATATTGAATCTATATAATATGAGTTTTACTTTCTGAAAATATTGACGTTTTTCATGACATTCTCATTTTTTGAGCTGTAGCTGTCTCAGAATAATAGTCAAAAAAAGAAATAAACATCAAATCTGTGACTGTATGTTAGAAAAAATGCTGACGAACTGGATAAAGCCGATTATGTTCAAAAATTCAACAAGCATTAAGGAAACTTCTAGGAAAAGCAACTAAATGGAACATAAACTGCAGTATGTGCATATTTTATTCGAGCATATAACTGGTATTTATGCTTTTAATTCAATTCAAAAATACTTTCTTTATCCCAAAATGAAATTAAATGTTGTAACTCATATTTTACAGAAACAACCAGCGTTTCGTTTAGGAGTTTTGCAGGTTGTGTGTAAGGAAGCGATTACCTCCTACTAGATTATCTGACTGTGTTTGGTGTGAACAAGTTCGATTCACTTCAGCCTACGGATACAAAACGTTGGACACGCTGCTGTTCTCAGCACATGTCTGCGGTCCGAGCGACTCCATCAGTTTTCTCACTCTCAGCTTGTGGTCCTCCGTAGGAAGTGGAACGCTGCTCTGGATCTAAAAGAACGACACGATCTGAAGTTTAAAGGCAGGTGAGACCAGAGAAATTAACAGACCTTTGATGACAGAGATGCTCTTTCATTGAGGAAAGTTGAACTGAGCTTAGAGAACAACGACACGGCCAGCATGGTAATGTGCTAGAATGGCCCAGTCAAAGTTCACTTGAAAATTGATTCATATTTTTACTTAAAAATGAATTGGGAAACCACATATTCTTTTCTTTCACTATTATCCACTACTTGGTGTCGGTTTGTTGCTGTAACCTGAGATGATGTGGAAACGTTCTGTGGCACAAAATTGGTGTCAAACGTTTGTGCAGCAAAATGTTTTGTTTGTGCTGATGTCATTTCAAAGATATTAAGAAATGTTTCCAGAGGTCATGAAAGGTCAACCAGCCCCTTCTTCAAATCAGATAAAATTGGTGTCAATCAACTCGACTACGTTCGTGGTAAAAATGTTTTGTGTGCCGATTTGGCTTTGAAGATATTAATGAAAGTTTAAAGGTCACACACTTTTACAAAATCAAAATTACCTTTAAAGTTTTATTAATATTTTCAAAGCCAAAGCAGCACAAACAAAAATTTTTGCTGCACAACCCAGCACAAATGTAGTCAAGCTGATTGACACCAAATTATTTGATTTGAAGAAATTAGGGGCCATTTTACTCCCAACATGAAGCCGATGTAACAAACTGCTTTGTGTGTTTTGTACTAGTGGCTGAAAACAGAACTGAGGCTTTTGAACATCACTTGGAATAACAGACTGCCTTCCCAAACTGTCTGCACTCATTAAATATTAAACCTTTCATAAAACAAAAACTGATTACTCCATCGTAGGCTGGCAGAAATAGAAAAAACACTATAACACTCCTTATATAACGGCTCTTTTTGTCCGACTCTAAAAGACAATGATTAGGGGGAAAAGTTTGTTTTTTTTAAAATCACATGTTCTGGGTTTTAATCTGGTCAGATGTTCAAAAAAAGGAAGATTAAAGATGCATCATATCATTTTGAATGTGAAACAGATGGAGGAAGCAAAGGAAATCAGAGTAGAAGTAAAGGCAAGGAGGTGAAAAATCACCAAATGTATCCAACAAATGAAACGAATAGAGATTTGAGTGAAAATCTTTCAAGCGCTATCACTTTGATGAAGCCAAATGTGCTGCCAAAGACGAGGCATTTGACCAATCAAAGTGGCCCATTAGTCATATGGAAACACACACTGACTACAAGGCTCTGTCGTCTTGCAGTGAAGACTGGTAAACAACCCAGAGTTAAACTGGTAAATGTCCTGAAAGCACGCAGACACGCAGGTGACTGAAATGCCACGGCTCAAAGCAATCATTTGGTTCCACATTCATCATTGGTGAACACATTGTACTGTGAAGCTTAATGTGCGTCAGTTTTAACTAATGAAGATGGCAGCGGAAAACATAAAACATGCTGTGAGGGCAGAATCTGATCAATCAAAGCTTTTGGAAATATAAACATGTATTTAAAGGAGCAGTACGCGAAGGCACAGACAGACTGACACATTTGCATGCAATCACATAGTTCATGACTCACTGGGGCACTGGGAGCTGCTCCAGTCAATGTGCCATCATGCCATCATTCTGTCACTCTTGTACTCTGAGGTCTTTACTGAATACCAAATGCAGTTCTGGTCATTTCTGATTCAGATTCAATCTATTCGACCTGACACCGTCTGCGTTTTGTAACGTGCTCAAGCAATCCCAGCAGGCCTTGCTGTGAAGCTGACAAGGATGACAACGAGGATGCTGTTTAGGCGGCACATTTTTAGCGTGGATAATCTGAGTGACGTGGCAAAACGACACCCAGTTCTGAAGTTGGTGTCAGAACCGGGATCACAACAGAGCAGAGAAACTAACAATAGAGGAAAATGACACAATTAAATTGTTTGTGTCTACCAAAAATTAGAGTTGCACCGATACGACGGCAATATCTGTATCGGTGCCAATATTGAACAAAATTCAGACTAGTTCTATCCTTTGTGCTCTCAGCGACGTCAGGCTTTATTGTTTATTTTACATTATATTTAGATATCCCAATTACTCTTTCTGAACCATTTAAAAGAATGTTTGTTGCAGTTTATTTTTTACGTGTTTGACTGAGCTTATGAAGCTATTGCTGCATGTGCTGTACTGATGCAGAGTATCTATGCAGAGTAAATCAATTTGTACAACTAATCTGTACATTTATGTCTGTATTTTAAAACAAGAAACGTTTTAAGTCATTTCAGCTCTATTTTTCTGTATTGGATCAGTACAAAAGCTCATAAATCTATGTCAACATCAGAAATTGAAAAAGTGGATATAAATATATTTATGTAAATATAAATATAATTGATTTATATTTATCCAGATTGAAATCATAAAGTGTGAAGCTTTTATGTTAACTAAAGATGCACTGAGAAAAATGGCTGGTGAGCAGAATAATGTACTTCTTGAGCATCTTCTTATGTTTGCAACAAAATGTGCACAAAGAGCCAAACAAAGGCTGTGACTGTTTTTATACAGGAAGAAAAACGAAATGTAATTTATTCCTTTGCAAATTTGCTCAGTTTCCAGTTTAATGGCACACATCTCTATGGAAATACGGATGCCTGCTGTGGACATAACTGCATCATTGTTTTTAATAAATGTAATCATACTTCAGAAGACCCTTTTCAACATCATTTGGTTTTTTGACATGTTTGCATCGTTATTGACAGAGTTGTTCTAAAACGCTGATTGCCTGCGACACGCGGCTCAGGTAATTACCGTCCCATTGTGATAATTCGGTTTTGCAATTAGACTGCACCAACATTAACCCGTAATCACTGCCCGTAGATTAGTTCTGATCTTTCCATAAATCTGCACTCATAAATTACGTGAAACACCCCGAGGCAATAAATTGCATATTTCTGCTGGATGACGACGCGCCACTGCTTTGAGGGAAACATTCCACGCCAAGAAAATGGCGGTCTATATCGGTTCCACCTGTTTGGATTCTGTCAGAATCCTCACAATATTTGTGCACACAGCTCACCTGTGCAAGAAGCAACCTTAGCGCCCGTGCCGCCTCCTGGTTGAGCTCCTTTATCCCACTCCTCTCCACAGCATCAATCACACGGAGCAGGTCCGGCTCCCACAGGACCGCTGTGCTGCCGTACTGCAACAACTGCAAACAAGGCACACAATCAGAAAACCCCCCAGAAAAGTAGAAATGCACAACCCTCCGCAGAATGAGGGTTTGGATTGCGGGTTTGGATTGCGAAGAGCTGGTTCATCTCTGAAACACACACACAATCATGTTAGTTAATATTTCATTAAATGTACGTTTGGGTGGGATTTAAAAACAGTGGCTATCTTGTCTTGTAAATATTACAATACAAAATGCATTAAATGAGGCTGTTGTTCCATTTGCCACAGCACAAAGTCCTTCGAAACTGGTCATGGTTCCATGCAGCAAACTGAATGTGACACTAATTAGCACCATTAGGACTAAAGGACCTAAACGATCCTGGTAGTTGGTATTTTTTGCAGTGTTGCAAAAATGCCAGCTAGATGGTAACCATAAAAACAGTGAGTTACCTTAACTACTGAGCCTGAAAGCATGTATTACACCAAGCGGTAAAATTAGCCTTTTTCTTTTATTTGCAAAAGCCGTTTTGAGGCTGTTCTGCAGGATTAGCTTATATTACTCATGTTAACTTGAATGACAAATATGGAATTCTTCTTTTGCACTTTGATCACTCCTCACGTCATGATTTTACTTGTATTATCCCTCCTGCGTTGCAAAGGTAACGCTCAGAAGGAACACGCCAAATGTCACAGTCAGACAGTGGCAAAGTTGGGGACTGTCCCGTCAGACCGTCAGTTCCCGAAACCACATACAAAAAAAAGTTGTAAAAGCGGGACAGTGCACAAACTAAAAAACTTCTGGGGTCCAAAATGATCACGGAAAGGATACGCGTGCTATTTCAAGAAAGTACTTCAAAATGTTATTCGTACTTTAAATATACTGAAAACATGTTATTGCAAAAATAAAGCTTATAAAAATATGTAACACTGGCCGCAGCTTTTTGAAAAATGTGCTGCAAAATCAGTAAGTTTAGGCCACTGCAATCGCAACAAAAACTTTGCACCGTTCTGGTGAGACTGCAAAACAAACAATTAAGGTGACACTTTATTTTACCAAATCAATTAAATCATGACAGAAATCTCAGATGCGTTGGTTTGTTAGTAGTTCCAACTATTCCTTCCCAGCAATATCTGAATGAATGAAACACTCAAGACTTTTTCTGTAGTTCTCTTGCATTAACCTACATAACACGATATTCATCCTTTACTCTGGTAACGTAAACACGTTTATATTACAACACACATTAAATTGTCATTATCAGAGAAGCATTTGTGGGAAATATCTTACAAGTGTGATGAGTCTGAGGAGAGCGGGGTGCAGAAGGCATTTCTCTCCTGAGCTGAAATTGCAGTAGAGGAGGAACTCAGACCAAGGCTGACACACTGCCTGCTTGGCTAATTAAAACAGGAGACAAACCCAAAAAAACAAAGAGGAAAATGAAAATTCACGGTTCAAATACAGAAAACTGAAAACCTAAAATGTTCTAAAACATCAAAGATTGTAAAACGTGGTTGCAGTGTTAACAACAGGAATAATATATATATATAATTTGATTTGAAAAGGAGAATTTGAGGGCTGTATGTTATAAGTTCAATGCGGCAACTTATTAATAAACTATTTCAGCTGTTTTGTACCTAAATCAGGATTCTTTCTTTTAAGGAAGCCCAGGAGGGAGCTCAGACAGTTGACCGACGTTCTCAGCAGCAACTCGTGTTTCTGAGAAGGAAAACATCCACAGGACCGTTTCAGAATCCAACAACACAGAACTAGAGAGCTGAAATTATGACTTATCTACTGAGCGAACTTATATCAGCAGCTCATGTTTACAAAAAACGCTTGAGAACAAGAGACTCAAGTTGTTACATCGCTCGACGTGTTTTTTGGGGACTTAGTGATTGATGGAACGATATTGAAGTAACTGTGAAATGGAAAGAAAATGATGCAAATTATCAAAATATCTGACATAATCTGTGAATTTTTTCAGCCTTTCTGTGTTCATACTTTAAAGAACCACCTTTCGTTACAAATCTTTTGTGCTAAGTCTTAAAGACATAGCATTATTCTGCTTTGTAAAACACCTAAACCTCAGTCAAATGGGTTGGAGAACGTGAACGTCAAAGTCCAATGTCTAGCAACAGACATCTGGACTTTGACTGTGCCAACACATAAATAAAAATCCAAATTAAATATACTGACGTTTGTGTCTGTATTGTGATACACTATTCAAAAAAAGTACAAGCTATTTCCTCTAGCAATGTGTAAACAATCTTTTATGAATCCACAGTTCTGTAAGGAAACTACGGAGGTGAGGAACGGCCGCGCTCAGCACCACTTCTTCATCACAGAACCGCTCTGGACTGATGAAAGGATTCTTCTACACAAAAGGAAATGCATAAGGGAGTCGGGAGCGCTCCGTCACTACGCTCATATGTCATCTTGACAACAGTAAGAGAGTGAGGCGACAATGACAAATTGCAAGCTGTGACGGCCTGATGCGTCTTCAACAGTTACATTTGTCATTAGATTGCTGCGATACGCTGTTTGGCGGATGCAGAAAGGTGCGAGTTGTTCAATCTCTCCGTTTCGCCAGCTCTCCTGAGAGACCGTGTTGCTGTAAAAACTCAATCGGCAGATTTTTAACAAACAGCTCAGACGGCCTTGTGTATTTAAACAGTCGTATCCTGGAAAACACAAATGTTTATTGGACAAAACAGTAGAGAGGGTTTTATTTTCTCCTTCAAGCAGGTAAAGCAGGGCAGCTCCTGCACATTTTGAAAAAAAAAAAAATACAATAATTTTGTTGAAGAAATACCAGCAATGCCAGCTCACTTGGGAGAAAAAGCAACAGATGCAGAGGGAGAAAGAAATAATGCAGACACATGCTCGCAGATGGACAGAGATGCATTCAGACACAGAAGGGACAACAAGATGATGACTGACAGTGATTGAGCAAGGTTTTAATAATGCATGCTTCTCCCACAGTATAGAAGCCGACAGGGAGCGCTGCATGGTGTCCAAAATTACAGAAGTAGGCCAGGAAGATGTATAAAACAACAATGGAGTTATAACCTAAGCTACAGTCAGAGAGGGAGAGAGACAGGAGTCGACGGGACGGGCAGAAGGAGATGAGAGAGTCGATGAAGGGAAATGGACTGGAGCAAATCCTTCAGCCAGATGAGGATGCAAACATGAACGGAAAGAGAAGAGAGGAGCTGTGGCACTTTCCTTCTGCAGCTGAACCAAGAGTAAAGAGAGCAAAATAGCACAGGAGTGGTTTGGGAACTGTTACTCATATCAGCTGCAGAGCAGCAGACCACAGAGCGCTGAAGCATCGCGCTACCGCTTTTATTTATTTTTTTACACAAAGGAGAGATAAGGAGCCAAAGGTTGGTGCGCTGCAGCACAGACACAGTATTACAAGACACTTATAGGCCTTGCAAAAGTATTTGTAGTGCTTAAAAATCTAAAAACTGTGATGTGCATTTATAGCTTCTATCATCTTTGCATTTCTGGAGACGCAGTCTTCGCTTCAAAATAGCCGTGTGATTTTTGTGAACAAATCTCACCACCAATTCCAAAATAGATAGAAATACTTTCAACTTCTGCTGATCTTTTTAAAAACAGAAGCAGGGTTTCCCACAGAAAACTTGCTAATCCTGGCGGTAGGAATTTTCCTTCTAATCATGTTTTCTGTGAAGCACTTCAGGATCCTAATCTATGAAAGGTGAAACATAAACTTAGAACGTACCAGAACGTTGGCATGCAAAGTGTGACACTTTCAATTTCAATGATCAACTTTTACTGTTTGATATTCATGCAGCCCACGCTGACATTGCACTGCAATGATGAAGATATATTGCACAGCTCTGTACTAGGAGACAGTGGGTCATATTTAGTGATGGCATGAACAATTTGCATAGAGAATTTGAACTACAGCATAATAATAGCATTCAAGCACTCCTTTGCGATTGTGATATTGCTAACATAAATATTGCAAGTATGAATGTGATTCCATATGTTGTGCAGAACCTGCATAAGAAGACCGTTGAGAGTGATTAGGAGGCACTGGGCCCCCGTCGAGCCAAGTGGGTACAGCACTCCATCTACAGGCTCCAAAGGCCGCGGCCCGATTAGTCCGGGACCGGTGCTCAGACACACCACTGGTGACGCCAGGTCAGCATCAAGCAAAGCCTGCAGCATCCGAAGGTAGCTGACTAGAGAGGAAAATGAGAAAGTGGTAAGATTTTTTAAAAAAATGGTGCATTTCAATAAATTATTTTAACAGCTTAATTTAGAAAGTAAGACTCATGCATTGTTTATAGACTAATGGATACGGCTTACAGCAGATTTAAAGTATCTCCATGTACTTTTCAATGTATTCAAGACTTGGCTGGGGCTCCTTTTGCATGAATTACTGCATCAGTGCAGTCTTCTAATATGGTCTCTCTTTTAGAAGTGGGTAAACGTATTTGGAGGCCATATTATGGATACATATATCATACATAACTCATGAAGTTCTGACTTGAGCCGCCGTCCACACCTTATGAACCTCCTCGATAATCGTATCGTTTATCATTTATCGTGAAAAACGTCTAATGACAGGAATTTTTATTTATTGTTGCATGAATAAATTTCACCTAATGATGTTAAATAATAATAAAATAAAAAACTCACAGTATTGCCAGAAATTTTATTTTTACCATTTCATTCACTGTTTGTTCCAGAAGATCTGATGAATAAACTGATGAACAAAGACAAGACAGACATGAAAAGAAAACAGCAAACATAAGCTGTAAAAGCGCAGAGTGGTACATGACAGACTGGATGATTGGAAAAACGTAACAGCAGCAGAAACTGAGGCAGAGTGGAAACAAGAAAAGGCAAACCAAAGCAACTTTTGAACTGATATGTGTCGGAGAGCTCAGGCAACGAGTTGAAGATGTCTGAGTGCAGAGAGAGAGAGAGAGAAAATCTTCAGGAGGATAAAGAGCACAAAAAGCCCAAAAACTGCTACTAAAAGAGACGAATCCAAACTAAAAGGGACCAACCATCTGAAACACACTGACGCCATGAACACCCAGATCTAATCGCCCAGAGGAAGGAGCCTTAATTAGTGCGCACAAAAGAGGAAACTAAGACAGAGATTCAAAAAAGCAGTGCTGGAACGGCAAACATTGGGGAGATAAAAACTGAGATAGTGAGACGGAGAGGAAGCTGAGCAAGCGGAGAGGGAGGGAAAGAGAAATCGGTGCGCAGAAGGAGGGAGCCAATAAATCACAGTGTCCCTGACAGGCTACTTATTCAGCTGACAGACAGAGACACAGGAGCAGCAGGGATGAGCCGTCTACGAGCGCTACGGTGGTTTGTGGGACATTTAATATGATGAGTGAGTGTGAAACGCAAGCATGGGGCTAGGAGACTCCACTAACGATGAAGCTTTGACAGGAAGTTTGCAGAACTTTATGTAAACTGGAGGTAAGAGAGCCAGATTAGCATCCTGTGATTCACAGTATGTAAAAAATGTTTCATACTCTGGGAGAACTTGTGCTAACCAGACTGTAGAGGAAAACACTAAAGTGTGTGTCATCCGCTGCGTCTCCATTACAAATGGGCGCAAAACATTCTTGACATTCTGCTAACGTTGAAAATCACAATATTTTCAAATTGATGTGATGAGAAAGAAATAAGTTTCCATTGCACCAATTTTGATGCAGATGGAAAAACTACATCACTGTAGCGCAATTTTATTTTCATTAATCGAAAAACATGAATTTGGCTCGTCTCAATTTAGAGAATTTGTTTTTGTAATTCCAATTTGCGTAATTTCAAAATCATTTGAAACGCAGCTGATGAGCGGCAGGTTGCAGACATAAACAGAGACAAAAAACCAAAAAACCAAAACACAAGTCAATGAAACATGAATCAATTCTCCAGAAAATCACACTTAGAAAAACCTTTTTTTTCTGCAAGAACTGGTCTTAAAACATTAAAAACGTTGTCGTTACCCAGCAAGAGATTGTCTGTGTTTCGCTTTTGGCAAAACAGTCGGTGCACAGCCGTGTCCAGACTCCAAATAACACTCTTATGAACCTCACAAAAGAGAGAAAAAAAAGTAAGTTTGAGGCAATCAGAGAGTTAAGGATTAAGGTTAAAATTGTCACATTCAAGAATGTATTACACCTCCCTTGTGAACAGAATAAAGCAGAGCAGATTTGCACTGTGATACATATCAAATGAATGCAATTGTTCCCTATTCCACAGCCACAGACGGCTCTTTAGTCACTTTGTCTGAGTGTTGTGCGTCTCGCCCTTGACTGTTTCTGTTTAGTGTGAAGTTCAGCCCTGGAGTTGTGATAAGAGCCGGGCTGAGTCGAGCGGCGGTGTGTACCTGAGTGGAGTGAACGCGCTGCAAGGTAATGAGGGAGGATAGGAGAAGATGGCTGCAGCACAGCAGAGCCAAAGGAGGACAGGAGGGCGGAGGGGGGGAGGAAGACAAAGAGGAGGAGGAAGAGACGACTGTCTGCAGCTGGTCCATCAGCCCACCGTTGGAGAGCAACATGGAGACGGCTGGAAAGAAGACAATTCATGGGATTTGTCATTTTGTATTATGCAGCTGCATACAGAGGTCATGTTAACTGAATGTTTTTACGTTTGTGATCTTTTGTACTGACGGAAAAGAAAAACCTTCACAAATCATTCTTTAATTTTCCCAAAGTAGAGCAATAAGGCATTTAATCCCCAAGAACATGAATAAAAACCAACAGGCCACCTGTTTGGGCCATTTGGGCACCAGAGTTAAAAGTAGAGACATTTTAGGACAATCTTTTGATTTCATCGCTCGCTTGACAAATTCTATGGCACCAATTTCACACAGCCAGACCAGCAGGGCCTTTTTCTTTTTGTGCAGACGGCACTGAAAGCAAATCTAAAAGCTCCTTCATACCTTTCCAGGGTCAAGCTTACTTCCCAATCATTTTTAGCCGTTTTTACAGAGTAAACACAAAACTTCACTTTCAATTTATTGCACATATTCCTACAATGTAACAGTTCTCTAACTTCAAACTACAAGACAGCATTAAGATTTCAATCTACGAACGGTGGAAAAAGGTGATGAATTTTCTTTGGCTCCAGATGAGGCGATACAGTGATCGTTTCTAATCTTAGCCACACATGGCTGTGAGGGGAGAGTTATGTAATGCAAAAAAATACAGCTTTGAGTACAGTGAAGAAGCTTTTTGTGTCTGTCAGCAGATTTTTTCCCCACCTGCTAGATAAAATGTGAACATTCCAAGATGAGAAAAGAAAAACCTGGAGTGAAATGAATGCAGACGTGGAAGGAAAGTTGCGGCTTTGTAGGCTGATCTTGATAACTTTCTGTACATTTTGTCCCATTGGGCGATACTTACACATGAAACTGATCATATCTGCCTCTGCAAACGTGTGAAAATCAGCCACAGGTCACAACAACAATAGTCACCTAACTGTTGCCAAGGTAGCAACTTTTCATTGTGTTGTGAGATCAATGACTGAAGGTGTATTGTGACCTTATAACTGTCATGGTGTATGTTGAAGTGGACCCAAATGCAGCAGGCGACAGACGGAGCACAGTTGAGAATACTTAACAACAACAAAAAAAACCCCAGAAACCAACTTACAAAAAGGAACATCCAGGGAAGAACAAGAAAAAAAATAAAATCATACATGAGGAGATCGCAGAGGACCATGAGGAGTGGTGAATTAAAGAAAGTAACGAGATGAACAGGCAAGTAGTGACTGACTGAGAGGAGCTTAAATACTGGGAAGGTTGTGAGCTTGATGAAAGACCTGGGCTGATTAATTACAGGTGAGCAAAAGCAGGAGCCAGGCTGAGGAGGGGAAAGACGCAGGAGATATATCAATAGGACTTTGAATCCTTGGAAAGTTTGCAGTTTTTTTGCAGCTCTTTGCAGCGTACATTGATACGGACAGCTGACCCATTCTTAGTTTTTATATCGCCTAAGCTTATCAAAAATGACGCCGCAGCAAATCTGGGTTGTAATCATAGAAAATGTGGCCCAGCAGTAAAGTGGTGTGTGTGTGTGTGTGTGTTAGCTTCATCCTGGCAGAAGATTTCCATTTCACAAACAGGAATCTGGTAGGATCCCTGCGCGCCGCACCATCGGCTCAAACACTCACTGGCCTCAGGCTGAAACAACTGAACTCACCACACATGAAGCAGCAGCAGAGAGAGAAAACAGACAGGCTGCAGCATCAGAAGCACTAATACAGAAAAATACTACTGGCATAATAAGACTTTCCCTCCTATCTGGATCCCTGCTCTCTTGCTACCAAGCGCCACCTTATTAACCACAGCGCAGCTCATTGCTGACCTCTGCTGAGTTTTTTCTTTTCCATAGGGGCATGAGCAGGGAAGTTCAACTTGTGTAACCAATCACATCAAATGGTGTGTGTGTGTGTGGAATTTTGTTCACATATTTGTTTTGTCTTTGATTTCAGTGAAGACATGTTTTATTTGGGTTGTTTGGATTCCTATGCGCGTCTGAGCAGAGCATAAAACTGCGAACAGAGTTTGCAAATCAAATGAAAATAAAATAAAAAAATATTCAGAGCTGAGGCACCAATTACTTGTTGTCTGACTCAGTTTTGGGAAATTGCTGACAAAATGTTTTTTGTTCCATTATCATCATGTAGAGGTTGATGATAATCCAAAAAGCTTTTTTTTGACTAATTTGATGTTTATTTCTGCTGGACCATTTGTCAGGAAGGGCTAGGATTTAGAATATTCATCATAAAAAACAGCTACATTTTTATTTTTGTTAAATAATGCATGAGTTGAATCAATTTGTGGTATGTAAATTTTCAGTTTATCTGTTTTTAGGAGATAAGCCACATTTTTATTTATTCATTTCGATTTTAATAGGAGCTTTTTCCAGTTCTTGTGAAAATGCCGGAAATTAATCAACATGATTCTGTGTGAGCAAATAAATTTGTTCTTGCTGTCCATGACAAGTAGAGGTAAGCAGGTTTTCAACTTGTGTAACCAAGTTACACAAGTTACACAATTTGATCAACATCACTCTGGATAACTAGCAAAAAACAACAACAAAAAAGTCAGTATCAGAGTTGGGAAGCATGTAACACCGCAAAAAAAGAAAGCATTTTCAATAGTCTTTTGCAACATGTGTGTCTAATGCAGGCTTGTAATGCGGTAAGAGTTTATCAATCATATAGCAAGCAACATGTGTGATAAATTAAATAATAATTTAAACATTTCTATACATAGAGTCATTTTTTAATTGATCTTATGTAATGTTCTGAAAACACAATTTTCGGTTTTCATTAACTGAAGGCTATAGTCATCAAAATTACGAGAAATAAAGTATTTAATGTTTAATGAATCTATATAATAAATGAGATCTGAAATGAGTGAAAGCAAATTTTGACATTTTTCTCAATTTTCAAATTTTTTGAGGTGTAATAATGAAATAATGAAACCCTATAGCAGAGGACAGATGGCAGAGGAATTCATGAAGTAAAGTATAGATTCCTGATATGAATATTAAAATATAGGAAAAACTTTAACATTTCATAACTTTGAATTAAAACCATGTTGGACATTAAGCTTCAAAATAAAAGATGAAGAAACAAGAGCAAAAAGAGAAAAAACAGCAGGGCGATTAATTCATTGAATTAATCAACCATTAAACAAAAAACAAAACAAACAAAACAAAACAAACAAACAAAAAAAAAACATATATATATATATATATATATATATAATTTAAAGCATTAAAAAAGGACTCAGTAGTTGCTGTAAGAATAAGAATAAGATAATTACTATGTACTATGCATTCATGGTTTACACCTGCAATATTCAGTGACATTTATTTAATGCAGCATGAAAAGTTCATAAGGTAAAAAGGTGGTAATGTGGTCTGGGTTTTAAACTATAACTTAGTTTTACTATCAAACAGCAGAAACTGTTTGAAAAAAGTTGCAGAAGCAACTTTTTTGTTGCTTTGAAGAGAAAAATCTAGAATTGTATTTTTCCTGTAGCTCGTTATCTGTGGTCTTTGTTTGCTGTGAGCCCAAAACAGAAAAACAGCGAGACCTTTTAATTATTTTTTCATTTATCACAGGTCGCAGCTTAAATTGCAACATTTATTAACATTGCTACATCACTTTTATATCCCATAACAACCCCTTGAATCAGTTAAGAAGATTAAAATGATTGTCAGCGCAACAATCCTTCTATGTTTAAAGACAGAAAGTCCTTTTTCCACATTCCCACCAGGGACCCACGACAGTGTGAATCCCTAACGAGTTTAATGCCATAATTTATCTACTCTATTTTTTTTTCTCTTGCTGCTATTTCGTTGTTGGAGCTCCAATTATCAACCTTGTTAGACGCCACCACTACCAAATGCGAATAATTCGGTACTGGTGTACGTTAATCGGGGGTAAACGTTAATCGTTTACCCCCGATTAACGTTTTGATCGGGGGTAAAAAACAGGCAGGGCTTATAAATGATGCGACGTCAAGAAAAAACAGCAACAGAAATAAATGGGAGCTTGACTCAAACAGGCAGAGGTAAAAGGTGCCTCACCTCGGTCACTGCTGTGTGCTGGGGACAGACTCAGGCAGCACTGCAAGAAGTTGATGGCAGGCAGCAGGCTCTCTGTGTTAGTAGGCTTCAGCATCCCAGCTATGCTACTCACTGACACACACACACACGCACATCAACAAAATTAATTAAGTTCTTATAGGCCGAGTAACTTAATGAGTGTGTTAATCCTCTGTAACAAAACCTGCAATTTTAAAAGTAATCATATTTGTAACACAAACACAACAATCAAATACATGTCAATGAAAAATACAAACAATCAAAAAACACACCATGTGTAACACACTTTGTGGCAAAGAGGGCCGTGTCGGCACCAGTGTTTAAAAACTGACTATACTCCTTTGGTCACATTTTGTCATGTGACAACCACAAACTTTCTGCATGTACTTTTTCCCAATGGTTTTGTCGAGACAATGAGTCAATCTCGAGAAAACAAACTTTGCTTTCTTGATATTATGAGATGATCGGTGTGTGTTAATCTCGATTTCATTCTTTAAGTGCATGCCGTTGTGCATGCCACCACGAGAAAACTATTGGGAAATTAACTTGTTTCATAAATTTATTGAAACTAACAAAACAAATTAAACGAGAAGTATATGCCGCTTCTGTAACACAACTAGAACGTAACTTTGAATTTTGCATTCAGACAGAGATGCATTTGTATTCAGAGGGTTCTCACAGTAATGAAAAATAACATTGATGCAATAATCATAAACATTTTTGTAACCGTGGCAACTTTCTTTGAAAACAAAGATTTTTTTTCCAACAAAGAACAAAAAAATCCAACCATTTCCATAAAATCCTAATAAACTACTATAAAAATTGTGATTATGACATAGCAATATGTGAGAAAGTAAAAGAAGAACATTATAAACTTTACTTGTTGATGCACTACGGACTCATGCTTCCATAATCTATAAAAATAAACTAGTTTAGTATCTCTTCTGCTGAATTTCTGGGAACGTTCATCGGAAACCCAAAATGTTTTGCTGTGCTTTCGTGAAGCGTTACATCAAAAGCAGGGAGCTAGACGACACAGACAGCCTACGTAAATGTGACAAAGGGAGTTATTAACGCTACATTTCCATCTCACCGTGATAGAGCAGCTTGAAACACACTCCCTCCATGTTGCTGTAGATGGAAGGTGGAGGTGGGTCACTGGCCTGCGTCAGACAAAGCAGCTTCAGCACCACGGGGAGCGAACTGGCCGCTTGACAAAGACGGGGAGAAAACACAAAGCTTAAAAATAACGAGAAAGCGGTGTACTGTGTGAGAAAGACAAGAGACCGGTGAAGCTTACAGATTTCCACTGCTCATCTAGAATTAGCATAAACTCATTATTTAGCCCAAAGGATGTTCTCAGAGCATTTGTCAAAGTCAAACACACAGAATATGGCTTTAAACTAACATAACTGAGTTTGGAGAAAACTCCTAAATTTGCGTCTGGATAAAGACAAAGTAAATACTTTGCATCCCAATCCAGGGAGGAAGAAGGAATCAAAGCTATGAGAAAACGAAGTGGTTACACAGAAAAGACCAGCAGTCTTTTTTAAAATTTTATTTATTGCTGGAGTGCATTGCGCTAAAATATCTCCCCTGGAGATGCTGCCACATGGGAGCTAATATAGAGCGTGTATTAATGCAAATTACATTGAACTGTACTTGATCATGTGCAAAGATAGCCATCTTTAATTCCCTGCAGACGCTAAACGAGCAGAGCGCAGTCAGAGGCTAACCGCAGCAACAGTTGCTGAAGCCCTGGCTGGGCTGCTGCAGGTTCTGCCCTTCAGCTGCTCTCATTAACCTGGTCAAACAGACTCCAAAGTGAAACCACCTCAGGATGCCGTACGTATCTGTTAAACTTCCACACAACCGAAGCTTAAACAATGAAAAAATTTGTTGTTTTTTTTTTTTTGCTTGGATAAACATTAGCGATTCGTAAGCGGCTCCCATGTGATCATTCATGTATGAATTTCTAATTTATACCTCATTAAGATTCAAACCATATCTTATTATTTTGTTGTTGACAACACGAGAAGTTTCCTGCTCCAGTGATGCAGAGACGAGTTGCGGAGGCTCGCTGAAAATGTCAAGGAGGTGTGCGCTTAATTAGAATCACCTTCTCCGCAGCATCAGTTTGCCTCCACGAAGTTTGTTTTCTGTATTTGGAAATCAATAATTCAGAAAAAAACCACAGCCTCTGCTGGTAATGCAGTGAAAACATGACGGAGCCGACTCATATTAAACAGATCTGTTAGCTGGTAGTTTCTGTTGAGTGCTGGATGTGATCCACTGGTGTCTACCTAACAACGAGGTTATTATGCTGCTTAAACATTGAATCTGAAGCTATTTTCCCAAATAAACAATGTGCACAAAAAATAAAAAGCTCTGGCTTGAAGGCAGACCAATACGAAATTGAAGAAACTAAATCAATATGGCAGTTCTACCTAGGTAAACACATGTGTTACATCACACTGGGTTTGCTGTGAGAGGAGAATCCATGCTAGATAAATGAAACTGATGATCGTCTGGTCCGACGGTAGTCAAGAAAGACTTCAGGAAAATCATTTTAATGAATTTACTCACATTTTCAGAAGAGACTTCTGCTTTCCCCCCCTTCTAACAGCAGAGGCTTGAATAAAATCAAAACAACTTCAATGTTGACTTTACACAATCTGGCTTCTTGGGCTTCTTTTTCCCCAGCGTTATAATTAAGACTAGAAATGTCAATGAGTGTGTCTGAGGAGCTCAGTATTGTTCTTCCCATATTTACATACACTGTAAAGACATAATGTTTGTTATTTTACTGTGACATTAAATCAGACTAAACTTGAGATTACGGAAATGACGGCAGCAGGTTTCATGAGTGCAAATAAGATTTATGATTCTACGTTTTCATTAACTTTCAATAGCTTTGTTATTAATTACATTCCAATACTCATCAAAGCATTATGGAAGAATATATGTTACAAATGCTATTTAAAAACAGCCTGCTTGGTCATTTTTCTGGCTATAAAATACATTTTGATAAGACAGAGGCAATGGATGTCAATGGCAATATTCCACTAGGGGTTAAACAACAAAGCAGCCTTAGGTGGGAGAGGGAGGGCATTAAATACCTAGGCATCAATATTCCTCTCTCATTAAACGATTTGTATCATGTCAATTACAGCAAAACACTGGATATAATTAAAAAAGGACCTATAGCGATGGTCAGCATTGCCTCTATCCCTCCTCGGCCGCATTGAAACCATTTGTATGAATCTGTTACCCAGATTATTGTATTTATTCCAGATGGTACCAGTGGGCATACCAAAATCCACATTCGTTGAATTGTATAAAATTATATCAAGATTCATATGGCA
>CAEGAD010096961.1:0-14628 GCA_903067055.1 Poeciliopsis paucimaculata | reverse complement strand
TATATATTTTATATATATATATATATTTTATATATATATATATATATATATATATAATAAAGAATTCCATTAAATCAGGTTTTGGCAAACAGGATGAGATTTTTTTGCTCAGAATAACTAAATAACTAATTTGTTTATCTTAAAGATGTTGCTATTTTGAGCTTTACGGTTCATTTAATAGGGAATGAGTTTGGCAATACAAATTATCTGAAAAAAAACAAAAAAAAACGACTTTGCCGAGTTTTAGCTCTTTCTGTCTTGTCTGACAGCCAAGCCAACGCATCTGTGGCCCTGTGTGACCTCGTCAGTTTTCTCACTTCTGGCATTAGCACACAAAACCAGACATTTACTCTTACGGGCTTTTAAGAGTTGCAACACAGTCAGGATTCTGCGTGAGGGAGCAATGATGGCGACTTGCGGGTCCACAGAGAAATGAGTGCTGAAGGTTGGCGCTTGCAGAACAGAGTGCTGCAAGGTGTAAATGCAGAGCCGCTAGCAGATTGCATGTTCTCAGTCTCGCACCAGAAGGGAGGAGTAAAGTAAAATGTTGGTTGAACAGGGATTTCAGCTTTATTTTCTGCTTTAAATATCCATTTCCGTTCACACAAAACTTTCCATAGGAAAATAATTGTTACTTCTTCTTGTTCTCATAACTTTTATCCTCTTAACCATTTTTAAATTTGCAAAATGCACCAATTAGTTATTAGGATAGTCATTAGATATTAGGAAGGTTGTTCCCTTCACATTGCACTCAGGGTTGAAGATTTCTAAGCAGAACATCGCCCAAAGCGTCACTCTGACCCCACAGACTTGTCCTCGTAGTTCATCCTTGAGCTTTTTTGTCCCCTTTGTTTTGCCCTGGATAGTGTCTCTAATGCCCCACTTGTCCCCAAGCACAGGGTGTCCCCACTGTCTCCTTCTTCTTTGTGTACAGTCACAGATTACTGGACCTGATAGCTACTATCTTTGTCTTTTATATATATTTCTTGTATAGTCACAGATTTTGTCCTTTTGGTCGGGTCAGTGCTGTTCTAATGCAGCTGTTTATGTCGTCGTTCCTGTCACTGTTTCTTTTTTCTTCACGTTCTCGTTGTAACACACTCAAGCTGTTTGTTGAATTTTTCTCTATTTTCTCTATTTTTGACTCCATCTTCCCCTCCATCCTGCTCGTCTTCTCTTTACTCATATATTTCTTTCCTTCCTGTAGGCCTTTCATTGCTTTTCCTGCATGATGAACTGAGATACAAGGTCATGGATGCCTGCCTCTGTGTCACCACTGTGCTGATTGTCTTTCTCTCTCCTCGTCTTCATTGGCCCTTTCCCCCGCACCTCTCATTCTACATCTCCATCCCTCCAGCCTCCTGAGTACATTAAAACTCTTTTCCTATTCTATCTGTATGTTAATGCACCAAGTCACCGCTCCTCTTCTCTCCTGTGTCGCACACAAAAAGTGCAACCATTTACTCTCACGTTTTTTTTTGTTTTGTTTTGTTTTTATCTATGGAAAGTAATGTAGAAAATCACACAATAGAGCAGGGACTGAGCAAATAATGTTGGTTTACGACTGTATACACTTACCTTGCTGCTATTTGTTTATCATTAGCTTTCAGCTTGTGTTCTCTCTTAGCAGTGGCACAGCTATTCTTGATGCTATTGGTGTTTCTGGGATTACATCCCATTAGATGCTCTTTGACGAGACAAATCTTTTCATCATGTTCACTTACTTTATCAATGTCCTAAATTAAGGCAGCTATTGAAAGGAGGTATATTTACTACACAAATACTACACAAATGTCTGAAAGAGCATTTACCTCAGCCAAGTCAAACCCAGTTCAGGCCAATATTCCTTTGTGAGAGCTTTCTAGAAAATGTTGCCATCGACTATTACTTTCTTATCAAAAACCCTGAAACATTTATCGATCAGGCTTAGTTAGACCTACGCCTGGAAAATGTGTTTGGCAGTTTTTATGTAATGTGTACATTGAAACAAAATAGTTTGTCTTCTTCTCATGATATAGAAGAAGTATTACTGTCTTTAAGATGTAGAGTATCCTCACTTGAGAGCAACTTGGAAAAATATATTACTTCTTGGTCAACTGCATCCCTCCACAAGCCTGCATTTAGTCTCCATGGTAACCAGCCGCTGTACAATCTTATGGTTAGCAATAGTGTTTCCATTACAGTTTTAGGTTTTATCTTAGGTATATGCCGCTGCAAAAGGACTTAGGGTTTGTAGTAGTCGTCTGGACAGAAGGATCCCAGTTTCCACCACACTAATATGTGCAGCTAGATTCAAAGACGTTGCTATGGAGATATTCCAAAACATTGTAGCGAAGAGGATATTGCTTGATAAATATCTTGCTGCTAAAACTGAAACATGGGCTGCATGGGCTCTCCATGCATCCTGCCGCTATTAGAAGTCATATCAGTCTTATTAACACGTTATGACGTTTTTTCTCAATTTAAAACATTTCGATTGTGAAATGAAAGAAAGATCGTGTTTTGCTTTTACTGACTGAATCAGTTTTAAACGTGTGGTAATCACACTAACATAATGTCTAACAACACAGGTACAAGCAGGAAACAACTATTTAAAGTGAGATTGTGAAAGATCTGGTTTCTATAAAGGTGAACTAAGGGTTTACCTTTGGATGTCTAAGTACCTGACTGGAGCTCGGGGGAAGGTTTAGACAAATTCATGAAATGGAGATGTGCCCCAGCAAAGGAAAACCTGGAGGTCAGGTACCAGAAAAACAGCCTCATCATGTAACCAGACAGGGAGTACCTCTATTTTCGGACATTCATTATTTACTTTCTGGGTACCCGCTTCTGCTTCTGCTCCAGTTTCAGTCCGGTCTCTCAGCTTGATCTCTCCTGGCTGCTGTCTGCCCAGGGAGTTCACCCTGAGACTGGAAGGCTGTTGGATATTTTGCTGTTGCTGTTTTTACAAATCTATTTGTTTTCTTTTCATAAAGTCTGTTTTCCAGTTTATAAGCAAAAAAACTGAACCAAAGCAGACGTGAAGGACTCTCAGTACAGTATAACTACCAGAGAATAAAAGGACAAGGTTACATTCTGTTGAGTTTTAACCTAATCAGATAAAAGATTATAACTTTAAAAAGCTTTCACGTTTTACAAAAGTCATAACATCATTATCATTGCTTTATGGACAGTCTCAGGAGCACAGATGGTAAAATTAAGATCACATAGTTCAATCTAATGAAACCTGAAGGCTACTTCACTATTCTTGGTCAGAGAAGTAAAATATTTATACTTTTGTTACTGACTTTTTCAGTGTTTTGTTGGCGATGAAATACTGAAGTCTTTAGCTAATGTACTGTATGTTATGAAATTTTCATTTAACTAAGGTGATTAGAACTGAATCCGTCCTCTTTGGGAGTTTTGTTAAATCTTGTAGTAACAAGGAGAGCACTGTCATGTCAGCCATTTTTATCAGTGCTCTGGCTGTTTGCACTCAAACACAAAACTTATTCTCTGTGTTTGAAACCATACATCTATTACTTCAAACTCCACTCAACTCAGTCAGTCAACAATCTTTCCAGGAATCAGGTAGTGTCAGTAATTTGATTGGAATAAAAGTGTCTCGATCAACAAATTCCTAAAAGGACTCCTTTTGTGAGTTTTTTAAGACTCGCCAAAAGCACTTTGCTGTGATCCTATTGGAAGACATTTCTCAATGCTTCTTTCCAAGAGTTAATATAACAAACCTTTCAACGGCTTGTGATTTTCACAGCATCGTTTCTGCGTCCCGTTTCGCTCTCTTTCCTCTTGGTCCTCGGTGACAGCCTTCGCCTTTTAGCGCCCTTGTAAACGCAGCCCTCCCATTCTGCTCGTCTATTCTCCGCCGTCCATGTGTACGCTGGCAGATACACTCAAATTTCTTAGCCCCAGAGAGACCAGATGAGCCCCTTGGTTTTTCACAAAAGAACCCCCTCTTTTCTTGTACTTGTCTCCAGGTTAATTTTGACTTGCACAAACGCACACGTTATTGGGGAAAAAATGGAGCCATTGAGCTTTATTTTGTCCATAGCACATTGAGATCTTTTAGACCTGATGCACCTTGTAACTTTACTTTATAGTCCTTTAATATTAATGCTGTAACCTGAAACAAATTTTTTTTTTTTTCTTCAAAGCAATAACTGAATGATAAATCTGATTTTCCATTTGCTTTTTGTTTCCAATAATTTATTGTCTTGGGGGATTTCTATCATGAGCTATAGTTTTTAAAAAGCAGTTTTAAAGTTTTAAGCTTTTCTCTATCTAAAAAAACACGTCTTAATGTTGACATCGATACATGTGAGAAAAGGCTCTTTTTTTTTCACATGCGTGCTTTTATATCATTGCATCTCTTGGGTCTAACCACTGGTGTCGTCTCCCTTCCAAACTTTTCTGTCAGCGCCTTCCCTGACACGTTTTCACATTTCACTCCTGAGTTTCGTTGCTGTAAACCCCATTTACACTTTGAGTTTTTGCTGCTGTAAGTTTTTGTATAAAAACTGGATTTAAAACCACCGTAAAACTTACCTTATAATGAAGATCAAAGCTAAAAAGCAATTTGACAATAATTGCTAGTGTATAATAAACAATGTTGCTACACTTGTGCAGTAGTTTGAAGTTGTTGAGATAATATGAAAATGATTTGCAACTGCACAGAAAGTAACAGTATTTTAAAATACAACTGAAAAGAAAAAGAAAACCTAAAGCGCTGAGGCAGTAACCCAGAATGATCCAATAATTTCTGTAGGTGTGTGATGTTATGCAGTCAGTTGCTGCAGTGTCAAAAGGGCAGCACGCATTGGTGGGAGTCCATGTCGAAAAATGGCTTCTTATAAATTGTAATCTTATAAATTTGAACCATGTAAACACACATTAGCAGCCACTTCTGAGTACAAACTTTCTCCTGCACCATCTGATTTTCAAGTGACATCTCTTCAAAAAAAGAGAAAGCATACAGGACAGTAGACAAGGGATTGTGCTTCAGCACTTAAGACTTCCTTTGAGTGTCCTAATCAAAGGGTGAGACGGATCCACTGTGGAGTTGCTAAGGTACATATATTGCTCAAAACAGGAAGTAAAAATCATCAGAGAATGCCTCCGAGACTCTTTCCTAGCACTTTGAGTTTGCAAGAAACTACTTTAAAGTTGTTGTTTAGCCAATCCCATATTTAATTCAGTGGCATAAAGATATAATCTATCCACTGCACCACAAATCCATCCAGTCAGAATCAAGGATTTATAACGTGCTTATTGTCAAATGGTCAACAATCAAGGAATCCAGCAGATACCGTCTAACACCAAAATTTCCCATCTACTGTAATTACTGGGTCCTTAGTTAAACCCACCATCCCTATACGTTTTATTGGACTCTTCTCTAGTCTGTGAATCATCAAACTTTGTTTGATCTGTTGTTTTGGCTGGTCTTGCTCCATAAGGAGTGCAAGTGGTGCTAGAAGACCACCAAGGTAGAGCGTGGAGGCAGGTTTTTTTCTATTTATATTGCCAAATTTTACGCCCACTTCTCAAACGTGCCTGGAATAAGAACTTCTAAGGTCAAACTTCTAAGGTAGCTGTGCGAGTTTTCTACAAGGACTCCAATTCCTCGGTAGATTCTTTTGTGACAAATTGTGTTGCTGCGACATTCACTGTTTAAAATCAGAGCTCCTGGGAGCACTGTGCTCCTTATGCGAGGGCATAAAATATTAATTCTTCACGTCCAAATTCTCTCGAGACATCCGGCGCACAAAGGTAGATCTGCGACTTAACGTTGGACAGAGACGTAGCTGTGTATCGGGAAAAGGGGCGTGTGGACGTTAAATGCGCAGGTTTTCAGACGTTGAGGGTAAATGGCATTTTAAGACACCTCAGAGAAGTTTGGATACGTCTAACACCGACAAGTTTCCAGTGGGATGTAGGGATTAGCATGCAAATCCGTAAAGACCTAGTTATTCTATCTACCTCTTCACCTTTTTCTCTCACACACACACACACACACTCGCCATGTTGTCTCCAACACCATTCTAATGAGGTGATGACCAGTCCCTTGTTATAATTGCCCCAAACTGCTTTTAATTTCATCTCGGCGTATTAATCATGCGCAGAGTTATTTAAAATTGCATAAATTAATCTTGGATTAAACAGACCCTTCAAAGGCTTCAAACAATAAAAGTGTTAGGTAGAATTTCCCCTGGGTTTGGGTCATTTCCTTCTGAGCAGAGCAGTTGCAGGTGATTATCCCGGTTTGATTTGGCAAGAGGGTGATTAATGTAACTTTTAAATGAGTCCTTCTCCCGTCTCACCTCTGACCCTGCTTTAATACGGCGGAAAGTCCATCACCTTGAATGACCTGATCCAGCGAGTAGTTATTCACTCTGCATTCATAACTCTTCCAATGAAGGTTTCAAACTTAATTTAAGGTGCAGGTAATTTAATTACTACATGATCATGTGTGGAGGAGGGAGAGGAAAGATCAGGAGGCTTTAGTTTTTATAGTCCAAGCCTCCTTTTTTTTAACAACATTAACCAAAAGCAATTGAGGGCCACAAACTCAATTTGACTAAAAATATTAATAAAAATTTTAATAAACATAATAAAAGAGTAAATGAATAGACTTAATAATTATATAAATGATAACATGTTGATTGAGATTTAAATAGCTCTTAAAATCCTAAACCGTTTCAGTAATTGAATATTGCATAATTCATTTGTGCCAAGAAATAATCTGAACCTCTCTCATCTGCATGTTGCTACTCATTTGAAACATCACAGATAATTTATTTAACATTTTCATTAAATTTTGCATTGTACTGATTGTCAGATTTTAGATTTTTATCCTTTCTACCCATTTACTGTGAGGATTTAAAACAATAAATCCTTCTTTTGTGACCAAAGCAACTCAACATTAATTCACTGAATTTGTTCTTGAAATCCTTTCAGGATTCTTAGTTGATTGTCAAATTCTTATTCTGAAATCAACTCAATTTCCTTAAATTTCTGTGGTTTTGTCTACGGCTCCTATAGAGCAATTTTTAAATGAGACTTGTACTAACTCTATTTGGGAAATACAATTATTTTAAAGAAAATATGAATTGATTGTGTTCAGGAATAAATAGTTTTAGTCTTTCAAAAGTGAATGATGTTTGTTTTTCATACAAACAAGGATGCAGTCTTCATATTTCAATCCTTAATTTTCATACAGGGATTAAGGCTGAAAGTTTTTTTTAAATTGCATCTGGATTTACTAGATTGTATTTATACAGTATTTTTCCAGTCTAATCAAAGGGTTTTAACATATGGACTTAGACATGCATTTGTCTTGTGCTTTTCATTGTACGTACAACATGTTTTGTTTTTAAGATTTGCCGCTGTCCAGAGTTTGACCACATCGAACCCTTTGGTCAAACCGGCGAATTTCCCCACCTCCCGAGCTTCACCCACCTCATTATGGTGTGCATGTTGCATATGCACTGGTGCGTTTTGACAGCCACCTTCATCCAGGTCAGACTCCAGCAGATTCCTCTGGCATGTCGGGGTTAATTTCTGGAGCAGAGGTTCCAGAGATTGATTTAAAACAAGAAAAAAGGAAAACGTCACTTAGGACTTCCTCTTTATTCTTATATCACTTATTCGGTGCAGAGACAAAGAAGAAAGATTGATGAGATGGATGTCCAGCTCTTAGAGGGGCACCCGGGAGCGTCCGCTGTGTGTGCGGAAGTGTGTGTCTCTCGCTGACACACATGCTCGCGCTGATATGACAGTAATTAACCTCAGACTGTGTTAACCCTAGCTGCCCATTAGAAGGGCAAAAGGATTGATGGGGCTTGCGCCAGTCCTTTACAGTCCGTACACTTTGTTCACAGTCAGAGCACTCTGAAGTATGCAACCACTTCCTCTACTGTGGTGAGTTAAAACGTTAACTGTGAGTAAGGGACCCTGATGAGCAAGCAAGCAGCAACAGTGTTCACCCCGAATTTGATTTTAGAGACTTTTCATGCCCACATATTTCCCTGTGTAGCCAGAAATAGACCAAAGGACCCCTGGGAGGGAGGAAGTGGAGCATCACCACCAGTGTGTCCTACTTCTTTGCTAATTTTACGTGGTGTGAATCTGTTTGTTTGTTGCTGAGAGGTGTTTAATGAGTCCGCAGTGTAAAACTGACAGCAAACCTGCAGGAATACAGAAAATGGCAAATGGAAAGCGGTTTATCCTGTAACTAAAACAGCTTTAAACAATAAGTTGGCAGCAGAATACGTGGTGGACTTTAGAATCGTGTTGTTAGTCGGGAGGCTTAATCTTCTAAACATTGAGGGTCAGAGACATTTTACTTATGTTCTTGCTTTTTGTGTTTTCAATAACCAACAATAAGTAGGGGATTGGTGATACCCAACCTGCCTTTTACCATTTTCACGAACTTTGATCAGACCAAACCTCATTATTTAGGGTCACTTGGACCCTTTCCCATCTGTTCACCCCATGGCATTGAATTCATGTCTGGGTTGATTTACATGACTCTCCTTCAAGAAACTGAGAAATTATCAATTGTGACTTATTCCTCTTTTTTACAGTAACTGTATCTGCTGTGCAATGCAGGTTTGTGTTGTGTATAACCTGCAGCAGATATGAGCTCAGGTTATACTCTATGCTTGTTGAGGAAGTAAAAAATTACTGCCAAATGTGCCCATATAAGACCAAATCTACTTTAATGTGTTTAAAATTAATTTAGATATTTTAGATTCCTGTCCTCTAAATATTCAGTGAGATACCAAGGACTCCTGCATATTCACAAATTTTTCTTTGAAACATAACTCCAGATTATTTGCAAAAGATTATTTATGGATTATTCTGTAGAGCACATCTAATATATCAAATAAAATGTGGCTTTGGAAGCTGACATACCCATCAATTCTACTTGACACGCTATTGGCTGAGGATTGTAAAGCTGCCAATCTGGGAGTGTCATTTATTTTCCTTAACACTGATTGGCTGTAAGCTAGAGGGTAGAAATAAGTAAAACTGTAGATATCAGTTTCTGTGATAATTCTTAGGTGGTTTCCGCTGTGCTTATTAATATACAATGTGGTATATTTGGTGTCTGAACTATTAAAACGAGTATTTATTTAAGTGTTTTTAGTGGGAATCTTAAGTATTCATAGATTTTTGTCTGTGGTCATTAAGCCCCGCTAATACTGGGGGTCCACCATATTCTGCCTGATGTAAATGTGTAGATCCCTACTGTGCAAACAGGAAGTGAAGAAACAGACTTCTGATCACAAAGATCAATTGTAATCCTACTTGATTCAAATCTGTTTTCAAATTCTGCCAAACACTTTAACTCATGGCTTTCTTGCACAGCATCACTGAGACGTTTGCTCCGTCTAGACGAGACCAAACAATAGTCTCCATCTTTTCTTTTTTTTTCTCTGATCGATCTCCTTGTTAGGATCTACTCTGTGCGCCACTGAGGTGATCTCTTGTTGTTCTGGTCAGATGTTGTTGAAATCAGTGGTGACAAGTTCATTAAAGCCTCCTTGCCAAACCTCTGCTTATGTAATTGGACATTGAGACATCTCGACGAAAGTTCCTGGTCAGCCTGAGTTGATTTGTTTCATTTACAACCCGCTCCCCTTTCATCCCTGACCTCCGGGTGACCTCTGCGACCTCCCCCCAGCTTCTGTCTGGAAAGCCGTCGAGGGGGATTGGGTGACCGGGTTCGCTCCGACCGAGATATCACATGTGACATCTCTTTTTCCAGTCCTGCTGCAAGCGTACACCGGCGCCGTTTAACAGCCTTTACGAGCTGTCAGTCACCAGGTGGAACATAAGCGTTTTGATTTGTTTGCTCTGCTAATGAAAGGAAGTCAGAATTATTCAGAATTTCATTTTTAAAGCGTTTTTATTTATTTTTTTATTACACATCTCACTTTATATCCTGATACAGCTCAAGTAGGTCGTTAAAGCCAGGATGTTCTCTGGAACGTCGTCACTTCAAATCTGTCGGGCATTAATATTTAACAGGTTTTATTGCTGTTCTTGTTTACTTTATTTGGATTTTATCAACATTTCCTGGTCCGTAGTTGGGGATCAACACAAATCTCACAAATTCTCTCACCCTTCTACAGAAAGGCCTAATAACGTTTGCGACTCCCGTCTGTTCGATAATAAAAAATAATAATGTGGAGTTAAGTGAAAGAAACCTAATGGCTGTTTGACGTGTCTTTGTTTTTAGTGAGGAAGCTCATTACCTTTGATTTTACAACCAATCCGTTATTTTACCCCCTAAGAGTTACTGTGGAGGTCATGCAGTGACATGAGCAGATATTTAATGAAACTCCGACTGTCATTTCAAACTAAAATTAAACCAGTGTCACTTCTAAAGCCTTGCACTGCAAAAACACGCAATCTTACAAAGTCGTTTTGGTCTATTTTCTAGCGGAAATATTTTATTAGACGTGGAATAAGACAAAACTAACTTTTCAGCAAGATGTGGCAGCTTGTTTTAGGTAAATAATTTCTTAATATTGATGAAAAAGCATTAGTTCCAGTGACAGGTCACTTATTTGAAAAATGTCTTAATGAATTAATCTGCCAGTGGAACCAATGCTTTTTAACCAAAATGAAGGAATTATTTACTTAAAACAATCTTCTATCTTGCTGTAAATTAACTTGTGAGTTAGTTTTGTCTTATTTTAAGAGTAGTGAGATGTTTGCACTAGAAAATAAACCAAAATGACTTTTGGTAAGATTTTGTGTTTTTCCACTGTTCAAGTAGAGAGTGAAATGTTTTTCTATTAAATGTCAATAATAGTTTAGTTTCTCTAAACAAAATATCAATTTGAGTAAAAGCATTTTTTTTTATCTTTAATCATTTCCTACCATTTGAGAACAATTTTAAAAAGTGTGAGTTTATGTAATGAAATATGATCAAATATATAAAAGGTGGGGAAAACTTTTTTTTTCTCTCTTATGGAAGATTTTTATTCCGGGTTTTTGGTCAACTCATGAAATGCTGGCATCTGTCCTGAAGACGTCTGTCAGTCCTTTCTAAGCGACCAATTGTTTTCCTGCTTGTTTCTGCTTCTGCAGGACCATTCCTTTATAATCCAGTACAACGACGGGAATGCCGAGGTGGTGTCCATGTGGGTCTGTCGCTGTCTGGAGGAGAGGCGATCTCAGCAGGCTCAGTGACATGTCGGGCGTCCTCCTGCTGTCCAGACGTTACTCACCGGGACATTTGACACCAAACCATGAGCTCTTACAAAAGCCTTCAGGGCCAAGTACGTCCACATGCACTGCATTAACGACTGGGTAACAACTATTACATACTTTATTTGAGAATCTGTTTATTTAAAAAGACTCGGCGGACAAATCGCGGAGGAGCTCGTATCCCGGGATGGTGTCCAGACTTTGTGCAGTCCGAGCTTCGCTGTCTCAATCTCCATCTTGTGTAGCAGGTGCTCTGCCATGTTTATTATTATTATTATTACTATTACTATTCTTGGAGAATCCAGAAATCCTGAGAACTGACTCAAAGGATCAGAGACAGTAAACAACTTTGCAAATAAGACCACGAGTGGTCAGCTTTGCTGAGCACGGCCTTCAAGTGAATGTCAAGGTTTCCTCCTGTGAGTAACTGCCCGTCTTCTGTGCCTGGTTTTCATGTGCTTTCATTTATTACCTCAGCAATTTTAAGTTGTCATTTGATATTTGCCAAAAAAATAAATAAATAAAGCTCCTATTTGTGCTTCTGGTCCAGAACAAATGTTTCTCTTTAAACCCAATGGAGGACATAAGAAAGAAAAAGATGCCAATGGATGTTTTTTTGTTTTGCCTCTGTGTGTTTTGTGACATTTTGTCGTCACAGATCAGATCACTCTAAGGTATGTGTGCAACACATTTGTTTGACTGTTGGTAATCAGCAAGCTCACCAGCTTTCCACGAACCAAGAAGAGGATCGTGCGCTGCGTTCTGAGATGGAAGGACGAATGCGCATTTCTCACTCCACACCTTTTTCAAGCCGCCTCCGAGGCGCTGGCGTTCATCTGCCTCTGACTGTCATGGCCGCTCGTTTCAGAGACACATTTCGTCTCTGAAACCTTTGGAAGCCACAGACCAAGACAGGCATCAGTCTCATGATTTTAGTCTTCAGAAGCGGCGCTAATGTGTTACAAAATAAGCTCATAAGGGTAATAAAAAAAACCTCAACTGGATTTTGTTTTTCAGTTTAAGCTAGTTTAACCCATGGTTTCCTCATTTTTTTTAATCAAAGCACTGAAGTTACTGTTTGGGAGGAAGTAATTTCCCAAGCAGGATCCTCTCATATGAGCTCCTAATTGTTTTAAGTCAACAGAGTAAAACTCTATATATGTGTAGACTCAATGTTATAAAGAACATCAGTGTATGAACGTGGTCATTTTCTGGTAAAAGTATATATATATAGATATATATATACCGTTCTAACATTGGTATGACATTACATCAGCTTTAACATATAAGCATAGTTTACACTCAAAGGAAACCAGCTCAGAAACTGTGACGTAGTAATGAGAGCATCACCTCTTTGTAATTATTTTTTGTTTTTCTTACCCTTTCAGTCTGCTGACAATAAGCACCACCTTTCTATTCTTTTTAATGTTTTGTTTTCCACATCAAAACCACAAAGCCTTGAAAAAGTGTTGAGATTCAGCAGAGTTATTAAAGCTGTGATGTTACCGACAGCCTTTTTTGTCTGGTTGTTAATGTTGGCACATACTCCAGGTATACTATTTAAAGTGCTTTTGAGTCTTTATGTGTTTGATTTAAAACAAATGCATTTGTCTTGGCTTTAAACTTGACTTTAACAAAGTTTAAAATTAAGACAAAGAAATGTATCTTTCTGGGGGGAAATGAGCAATAAAAACTAGTTCAAAAGCCGTATTAGTGCCAGGTTTCCTTTTTTTTTTTTTGTTTAAATGCTAACAGCGGTTTTTGACATGAATCTGTACTTGTGGTATTTTTGGGACTAAAATCTATTGCTTCTCTCTTTGTTTTTTTTTTTTGTTTTTTTTTGCAGTAAGCAAAGAAAATTTTGTCTTTGAAAATAGGCCCAAGAACGAAGCCTTGAGGAACGCCACGTTGGAGCTTTGTTCACACAGATTCACATTTACCAAATAACAAAGAAGTATGTTTTAATACATTAGGTAGAGGAGCTGGCTTTTATGCATAACCCGTAAATAAAGGAGTCAGAACAGAAGCTACGTGTTAGCCTAGCTTGCCTTGGTTTTACTGGAAGTATGAGATCATTGTCCAGTGCAACTAGCTGTGGCTAGACGCACAGGTTTATCCAAGTTTCAGTGTTCTCCATCTTTTTTATTATGTTCAACTTTAAGCATTAGATATGACTGGCAGCAAAACAGACCCCCAACATGATGCTACCACCAGCCTAACAGCTCGTATTGCGTTCTTTAGCCTGAAAGTCTCACTTTGACTCTTCCACACATATCTCTTGTCATTAAGCTCAGTTTTTATCTGTCGCAAATCTCTCAGTTACTCCTAATATGTTGATCTTGAGGCGAGAATTGTAATTCTAATCTGTTAATCCACATTCCTGGTCACTGCAGGTGTTTGTTGTACAATCGTTTCACCCTAAGAGGTGAAAATGTTAAGCTCCAAAGGAATGATGTTCATGCTATGATGAGTGGATGAAAACTTTTAAAGCAAGTGTTGGAAAAAAATAAAAAACCAGACTCTATTGCAGGAATGTTTTGTATTTTTGTCTCTCTGTTTTGCCTTTGTTGTAATTAAGGCAGATGGCAAAGAGCCTCAGCTGGTCTTTATTAAAATAAAACAAGTAATAGCCAGCATTCAGAGAATGGCCTTCACACTTAACATGGCCTTCAACATGATGGGGAAAAAAAACAAAAAACATTGTCTTCAATATTCTGAAATTTTGCCACCTTGTACTGAAGTGACCCAACTCTGTAAGCACTTTCCATGAGTTCAGTTGTAATTTGCATTTCATAATTAATCTCCGTCCACCTTTAATTAACACCTGATACATTCTTGATAATTAATTTCCCACGTAACCTGTGAGAAGCGGTTCAAGGTGCGCGCGGATCTCGTGCAGATTGCGATCGCGCGAGGCTGACAACGACAAGGACGCGCCGCGTTTCCGCCTTTTGTCTCCCGACTTGAAAAGCTCGAGTTTGAAACAATCTCTTACGTCTCCGCGCGCGTGCGTCCTAGCCAAAATAATAAAACTCTCCTCTCGTGCGGCTGAACTTCATTAACTCCTAAAGGGAGAGGCGCGTGCCGTTTCATTAAGGAAGCGAAGGTCACGCATTAACCCGCAACGCGGGAGAGTTTTCACCTCGAACCCTTCGGCGTGGCGTCGCAGCGACCTCGCTGAATAACTCGAGTTTTCCCTCACAATTCGTCTGAATGGCGTGAGAAAAAAAAAAAAAAAAAGATGGGCCGATGAATTAACGGCGTTCAGAAAGCAGGAAGAAAGGAGGAAAACTTTTTTTTTTTTTTTTTTTTTTTTTTTTTTTTTTTAAAAAAAATTTGCTGAAAAAAAAAAAAAAAATTAAAATATAAAAAAAAAAAAACAGAAAAGAACAAAAAAAATATTTTTTT
>CAEGAD010096956.1:0-23040 GCA_903067055.1 Poeciliopsis paucimaculata | reverse complement strand
CACAACCTACACCTTGGGTCTTGTCTGGTGTGGTAGATCTGGGCCTCTATTGCTCTGGTGTTTAGGGCCTGTTCCTGTGTGGCCAGGATGAGGGCCTGTGTGCTGTCCTTGAGTCCAGCTTTTTCCAGCCATTGGTAGGACTTTCTGATATCAGCCACCTCGGTTATTTGCTGGTGGAACATCCCATGTAGGGGCTTGTCCTCCATGATGGTACTTCCGGCACCTCAACTTTTGTTCCCCGTTGTCTGAGACATTCACTGAGCACATTGTCTGTTGAGGCTTTGTCCCTGATGTATCTATGGATCTTGGATGTTTCACCCTGGACAGTGGTTCTCACACTCACTAGTCCTCTGTAGATAAATCTTATCACTTATAGTTAAGTTTTATTCTCTTCAGATGTTATAAAATTGCCACATACATTAAATACGAATTAAAAGAAATTTGACTTTGGAATTTAACGCTTTGAAATTGAGCCTCTGTCTGTTTGACAAAGTTCAGGTCTTTCTGAAACTGTCTTCAAAACACAGCTCCTCTATTAACCCTTTAACAATGTTTTTACCAGCGTTGCACTGAGAAGCAGCTCCTGTAATGAGCTTAGCAGATGTTCAGTTTCACCAGGTGTTTGCTAATTGCTTCTGGCTAGTCTTAAAGAGTTGAGTGAGGCAAAAGTTTGGAAACTGCAGATCTAAGGAGGACTTGCGTCTCAAAGATGGATGGTTGCTGTGGGAGATTAAATGATTTCTCAAACATGCGTGGAAGAATCACAGCAACACTCCAGGTATGTTTTTGATGAGGGAATTTACATAATACATTTGCAGGATTATGTAAAACGGTGTTTTACATAATTTTATGTAGAATAGTATTTTAAGAACATGGGAACTGAAAGGCTCCATAAAAAAGATGGACTTCATAAATGAAAATATACATGATCAAGCAGGTTTCTCCTCCTTGCTCTTTGCTGTATGAAGACTCTAATCAACTCAGCTCACTTTTGTAGGACAAAAGAAACCAAAAGGTTTGTACATCAATCTAGGCTGATGTGAATTAAGCTAAAAGGGTTAATCAGGTCTAATTCAGAGGCATTCTTCTTTCGCCACCTCCAGATGAGCTTACTCAGCTAAATAAAGAAGAGGTGACTTATAAACACTCTTTGAAGAAAACAGCTACAACTGTGGAAGGCAAAAAAATCTCTCTTTAAAAAAAGGAGACAAAAACGGAGGAATAATTCTCGGATAGATTTACCAGCGTAAAATCCAATTAGCCCTTTAGTCCATAAAAAAAAGGCTAATAGTGGCTATTAGTCAGAGACCTGAGGAAATGTCAGGCCAATAAAAGTAGCTGTGAATTCGGACAGTAAAGCGCCATGTGTGAATGTGCGGCACGCGTTCTGTCCTGTATGTTGGTATTTGAACAGGATTATGATTATTCATGTCTTGGACAAGTGCTGCGAGAGCAGCCTCTGTGAAACATCGCAACACTTTATGATCCCTTAAAAGTTTCTGCAGATGCCCTGCAGCTGCTACGACCCAGAGGTCACACAGAGAGATCGGCCTCCTGTGGCTCTGGGAGTTGATAATGAACACATTTCCACCTGGTGGACGATTCATCCTTCATAGAACAGGAGGCTGGGAAATGTCCACATAGCCTTATTAGATCAAAGCTGTGAAAACAGGCTGCTTTAGAGGAAAGCACATCAACCCAATTACCTTTAGAAATTCACTCTACATGTGTTTCCAATTAGAACAGACTGTTATTGCATGTGCCATGCAAAATAAGGCAAACAAACAGCCATAAAAAAGTGGCTGCTTTTGGAGAAATCGATACAGAGCCAGCATCTTATTAAATGCATGTTAGCTTTATTTGATCAACTGTGTTAATTAGTTTAGAAAAAGCGTGGACTTGGGGGAATTTAATGCATATCTTCAAAAGCTGCGCCGTGCTGTCTTTAATCTTAATGCGACTGTAAGCTTAGATAATCAGCTGCTGGCTGTCACTTCATGTTTACTGGACAGATATGAGCTTATAGGAGCCATCTCCAAATCCCTTAGAAAAGCAAATGTTGATTTTTTTTTCTTTAAGCTGCTACTTCAAAAATACAGATTAAAGCTGCAGTATGTAACTTGTAGAGAAATATGTTTTTGTTTTCTTTTTTACATATTTGTTAAAACTGTCACCACGTGGTGGTTTCCAGCATGATATGAGACAGATAATCTGTGAAAACATCAACCTCCTCCACCTCTTTCCTCAGGTGGCCATTGCACAGGACGAAATGCACCACTCCTGACTATAACCAATCAGAGTCAGAGGGAGAGTCTTAGCGTTGCCAATCACATTGTGTACGTGTTGCTACATGTGCTAATGGTAGAGATACATCTTACCATAAGGAAAACTGCTTATCCGGCATCATCTGTGGCAATGCTAACTAAGCTGAATTGCAAGGGGTAGAGGATCCGCCTCCTGACCCTGATTGGTTGTTTCCAGTTGGCACTGGGAGAAGGCAGAGGAGCTCAATTTTTGTTCACAGATTATCTGTCTCATATTTTACTCAACAATATGAGACAGACATTGTTACACATTTCAACAAATATATAACAATGTAATTTTACAAAATATACTCAATGCAGCTTTAAAACAAAAGAAAAATTGGGAAAATATTTCCAAAATCTGAATAAATGATAGATTATTAAAGAATGCATTAATGTAAAAGTCTGAATATTACTCATAAAGTCCATGCAAAAATAGCAGTAAATGAGGCAAAATCATTTCATCATTTCCTTGCCTTTCATTCTCAGTTTGTGATCATGGATGATTAGCAGACCACTGTCCCTGAGGAAATAAGCCCACAGAAACCCACACTCACTGCTCCCTCCTGCAATCAGCGTCTCTGGGGAAACAGAACTCACTCTGTGCTAAAAATACGCCAGCATCCAGCATGTTTGGACTGAACTTGAAACGCTTACCTGAGATGAGGCACTGAGATTTAGTAATGACTGATAATATTGCCACGAAGGCAGCCAGTCGTGGTAATTTTGTATTCAATCACGGCATAAAAATGGAGACACAAATTGCTTAAAGTGAGAGTTGTGGTTGACAAAAATGATTTTTTGAAATTAAACTTCCACTGGTCTTGTTTCTTGTGTTGTCTGGGGAAAAAGTACTTTGTGTGGTTTTAAATTAACACCACATAACAGGTTGATTACACAGACCTGATGGTAAAACATTGTGTTGTGACGATGCATTACTTCAGGAGGGAGACAGGAAGTGGTTGAACAATCCTAAAAGAGAAGCTGATCCAGATATTTTCCTTCTAGAGCAACAATGACCCTGCAGCCATATCTACAATATTAACAAAACAGGTCACTGTTGAAAAAGAGAATTTGTTGTCAACTTACTAGGTAAGATAAAGGTTACAAAAAAAAAAGATTTGCTGTCTGAATACAAATGAAGGCAACATTTTCAGGATTTGCTTTGTTAAGAACGTTGAAAAACCAAGACTGAATGAACTAATTCTGTAAAAAGTTTGGAAATTTTGGTAAACATACTTTTGTTTTTAGATGTTTCACAATAGCTTTGTTCCTATAAATATTTAATTTAATCCATTCTATTATAGACTGGGAATCCTGAGCTAACACTCTGCACATTATTTATGGATGCATTTGATGCAGCTTTGTACATCCAGCGGGACAAAACCTAGCACACAAGTCAAAGCTAAGCGGTATCATCAACATAGGTTGGAGCGCACTTGCTAAAGAAAAGTTTAGCCTACCGTTCTTAGCATAACTTTAAATGTCAAAGTTGGAAGTTGTTACATCTCCATTTCAGCTCCTCTTCCTGCAGGTTTTGCATGTCGCCCTCCGTTTGTTGCTGGATAGTTCATAATGAAATTACTCATGGGGCTTTGAGCGTTTTCTTTTTTCATGTCTGTTTTTTTCCTCCCGTTTCTTTTATTACATCATTATTTTTAAATCTTGTTCATTTGATTGGTTGTTCTCCAACTTACGCACATACATATGGAGTGTGAAAAAACAGACGGATGGTCTGCGTCTGTTAATACAGTATGAGTGAAATGAATTAATGGGGCCACTTTATAAATAAAATGTGTTTTAAACTTTAGATTTTGGGTGAAATATCTAGTCTTTTCAAATAAACAGGTTCAAGTCCCAGATTATTGGTGCAAAAGTCACTGCTTTGACCAAATCTCAGAGTCCAAATCTCTGCACATTTTTTTAAGTCTAGTCTAAAGAGTTCAAGTCATGTGACTTGAGTCTCCACCGATAAACACATCTTAAAGCACTGAAAAATGAGCAAATGGCTGCAGTTTGGTAATTGATATTTATGAACAGGAACACTTTAAAAATAAAGACAAGTCAGAAAGTAATCTAAGTGACTCACTGGAAAGTTAGGAACAGTCACTCTTTAACACCATTATAAAACATGGAGCGGCTGTAATTTGCACAGCATGTGGGTTAATCTGTCTGAATTTTCTTGATTAGATCCCCCCACATGCATCTTTACGCAGCGGCTTGGGGCTTTTTGGCGTGATGTGAGCACTTCAATGCTTCACGCTGGAACTGCGACCAGCAAATTATGCTCGACTCAGGTAGCAAGATTAACATAAAGAAAAAAAAAATAAAGGTGAATACATATTCCAGGTAACCTACTTATAGAAAAGTTGAATCTCATGAAAGCTCATCAATGATCTGTTAAAAATCAGACTCTTTGAATCAGGTGTTCTCCAGAGATACTGTATACTTTTGTTTAAAATCATTTTTATTTCTCTCAGGCACTGAATCAATCTCACAAAGAAAATGGGCATTGATTGGCTTGCTGTGCATCCATTTGCATTCGGGCTGGTCTGCGGTTTAGAGCTCCGTCTCATTCATCTTGTCAGTCACTGCATCCGAGATTCTTTTTTTTCTCTCTCTCTGTAGCCGAGTGGGAATGTTGCACCAGTTGGTGTGATCAGATTAACAAGATTTACTCACTTTCCACTTTAATCATACACATTCCATACATATTGATTTTCTTGATTTCACGTCAGCTGAGTGAGAAACGATCGCCGTCTTTCTTTGTAATCCCTACGTTTCCGATTTATGCTGCTCTGCTGGCAAACCACCACAACAGGAAGGTTGCATTTAACATTTTAAGCTCTAAAGCAGGTCAGACATTGAAGCCCTCATGGCACCTTTTGACCTTATTCTTGCCAGGAAAAAAAAAGATCAATGAAATCTCCAAAATATATTTCTAGAAATCTGTGATTAGAATCTGAGAGATGGCAGTAAGTGACAATCTTACAAGTATGTGGCCCCTGGCAAGTGAGAATGCAAAGAAGCCAGGCAAAAATAGTATCCAGGAGGGAGAGAATGTGAGCAGAAATGTCAAAATGTGGGTGAAGTCTGCAGCACACAAGAAGAACAGAAAAACATAGAAATATAAAGCTTAGATACTCTGTCTTCTTTTGCCTTTCTTCTTGAAAAAATCTTTGGGCAAGGCAACAGTTTCACCTGCCTCCCACATTATTAGGCTTCATTATATTCGGAACATGTTCTGTTTGTTAATATACTGTTGCCAAGGGCAACTATTAATACAGATAGTGATTTCTTCAAAACATTTAAGAAGTTACAGAAACACCTGATAAACAGGATGTAAAAACAAAAGAAGCTCTCAGTCTTTTCCATTACAAGTGTGTGCAAAACTGTGTCAGTATTCCAACAATGTGTTTCTATGCAGTAAGAAGTGCAATTAATAATCACAAGTTTGTTCCTGTGTCAGTAAAAACATGCTGCGCCATCATCCTCCAGCTGCTTCCTGTCGTCTTCTTCATGGTTTCCACCAGTGGAAACATCCGGTTGTTGATCATGTGACTCAAAAAAGTGTTGCCATTGCAGTGTTGTGAAATAAACCAACAAACCCCGACCTCAAAACTAT
Source organism: Poeciliopsis paucimaculata (assembly GCA_903067055.1). Lineage (NCBI taxonomy): Eukaryota > Metazoa > Chordata > Actinopteri > Cyprinodontiformes > Poeciliidae > Poeciliopsis > Poeciliopsis paucimaculata. Next base: position 17,112 of record CAEGAD010096956.1, on the reverse strand, counting down.
TTTTTTTTTTTTTAAATTAAGCGACTTCATTTTCGAAATGCGCAATTATATGACATTAACAACAGCTAATGTCAGCTTTTGTTCACAAAAGTGTCATATCTGTATGTTGAAATGTTGGAAATTGCGGGAGATGGATCATGGGATAATACACAGAAGGATCCAGTACCAAGCAGCAAAAATGAATGTCCTTCAATACTGAGGAGAGATATATAACAAAACAGACCAGAGAAATTAATCAGAGGCAAATGAAACAAATGAGAAGAGTGCAGGAAGAATCGTGTAATGGGAAATAGCTGTGAAGGCTGAGGGAACGTGAATAATAACCATCTGAATGGGCTGGACAGAGACACAAAGGATCTAAAACTGACAAATAATCCAGGTGAGATGAATGTAAATATACAACAAACAGAACTGTTCTCTGTGTGTGATAGGTTTTTAATTAATATTTAGTATTTTTTTGTTGGTCAGATGAAAGTTTATTCTCCTGTTACTCTGAAAATGTGTCTTTTTTTTTTTTTTTAGCTGCATAGTGATATTGATTCTACTGAATGGAGAATGTAAGCAACAGCTAAATTGTGCTTACTGGCTAAAAAACATTTTCTTCCCAATACATGAAATAAGTTAGCATGTAGCATTCACCAGTTTATTTTATGTGCATGCTATGGACATCTGTGGCTACAATTAGAATGTTTGATTAGTAATTTTGAATGGGATTTATGTTAAATGTTTATTTTATGTAATATGGAAAAAAATGAACCCTTTTTATTTGTTGTATATAGAAGAAGAATGATATGACGCATCAGTAAATATTCAGAAGAATGCAGTTTCCAGAGGCGGAGTGTCAGAAAGAGCAGGAGCTTCTTAAAGAGACAGAGGCCCAATTCCAACGTGTTAAATTGTGAAGAAAAATTTCTTTTAAGTCATGTTTTATATGAACAGCATTTTTAACATTAGTTACTTGATTGTTCTATAAATTGGCACTATGTGCTGCCTCTTTAAACCTGCATGAAAGAATCAAAGCGATGTTCCAAAAATTACTTTAATGTGGGAAATCATCATGTTTTGATCATGACATGATATAAAGCTTCTTTCGGATATTAGGGGGAAATGTCGGTGTAATGACAGACTCTGTTTCTTGAGAAAATCTAAAGCCAGATTCTGTGAACCGGTCGGTTAAGATCTGCTAGGATCCTCCCAGATTTCTGTGACTGTGTTTCTCAGCATCAACAATGGCTAACTCAATTCAACGTGGTGCCAAACAGAAGTAGGTGAGAACACCAATAGTCAGATGACTGACAGCAGAAAAATAATAGTTCAAGAAATTCAAGTTCAAGAGATCTTCTGTTTATCTCTTTCAATAATTTATCTATCAGGAAAGGAAATAAAAATGACACTGATAAGAAGAAACATTCATCTCCCATTTACTTTTTCTCTAGCCTTTCACTTTTTACTTATTTTTTGTTTTAAACTGGCTGCTTTGTAAAGTCACAAAGTGAACAGTTTGTTCATCAGGATCTTACATAAAATGCATTTAACTTATTATTCTGAACTCCAAACATATTCAGTGTGGTAAACAAATGAAACTATTAACTGTCAATGTAGGCAAACTTGAGGAGTTTTCAGTTTTGTGCCAGTTTCTTTCACAGTGGACTGATAAAGTCAATGTAAGTCACTCAGGCCTTTTCCCATGAATTCCCATTGTTCCCTTTAAGGTGTTCATAATGAGTGGCGGTTTTCAAAGCCTATGTGTGAATTATTAAGCTGAATTCTGTGATGTATCATTATGCTGTCAAACCCACTGAAATGTGGGTTAATTCTGTAAAAGGCTCTGGGGGCAGAACTGGGTCTGTGTTGCCATGGCCCTGACAGAAGAGACTTCACAGTAAACTTGCAAAGCAGCAAAGCATCTGAATGCAGATACAGAGAGCTGCACAGGTAAACACACAAGAGATTTATACAATTACCCCTATATGGTAAGAATGCCAGATGCTGCTTGTACATTAGAGGCAGGTTTATGCAGTGACAGCTACATCCCAGCAACAGAGTTCCACCTTTTAAAACTTCCGGTAGCTTGCCGGTTTAATTGCCGCAGCAGGGGCCCACTTATGGGGCTCAATACAAATGCACACAACAGGTTTCTTTTATATTTTGAAAACAATGCATCACTTTCCTTCCATTTAACAATCATTCAGTGGTTTGTGTTGCTCCAACCTCAGTAAATTATGTCAAGTTTTACAAAATGTGGCAGGTCAAATACTGGCAGGTGAATACTTTTGAGAGGAACTGTGTTCTTATGTGCTGTTTAACTTCCAGGTTTATTGAGAAAAGTATTTGCTCACCCATTTGCCACTGACCACAAATGATGTCAAACTACAAAATTTAGATCAGTGCGCCGCCACCATTTTAGCTTCGGACAGACGGCAGCAGTAAGCTGTGTTTGGGAGGAAAAGTCTGTGTGTCTGAACAGCTGATTTTGTTTGGGGTCGGCAGATTTAGGTTATTAATTTAATGGCCACTATTAATTGCTTGCCAACTGCAAATAAGCTCAAGATGAAACTCACCATGGCAGCAACAGCAAAAGCATTGATGAATTACCTTCACCGACTGTCGAGCAGGAAGATGGAAAAGTTCAGCCCAGTTAACTTGGTGCTAGTGAGTGCTAGCTACCACACTGTGTGGAGCTTCTGGATGTCCTCATCGTCAAGCATCACACACTCTTCAGATGTCACCATTCTGTCTATGATTCATTTCTCCAAACATCCGGGCAACTGTGATGTCATTTAGATGTTCCAATCACTTCCATGACAACGGGTGTATAAAACCCATACAGCTTCTGTAACTCAGGAAAGTGTTGAATTCCAGTGTGGTATGACCAGTACAGTACCTGTTTCAAGTGTAAAGTTAGATGCACAGGAGATAATGGTAAGACTGGTTTTCAAGAGTTGGGCTGTCTCCGTAGTTCCAGTAGAAGGAACCTGTAATGTACAGCACACCAAGACATTTTGGATCATTTCCTCCCACCACATATGAGGAACAGGCTACCAACGGCCACTTGCTATACCTGCATGACTGTGCAGCACCGGACAAAGAAAGACACATAAAGACATGGATGAGAGAGTCTGGTGTGAAAGATTTTAGCAGACCTGCACAGAGTCCTCTTAAAATAATGGCCTAAATCGCTTTTTACCTAAATAGTCTTTTGGCAGTAAAAGAGGTTGGTGATTTTTTTTTTTTTTTTTTTTTTTTTACTGTAATATAGTTTATGTAGATTCAAGTTTTACAAAACAAGTTTTTTTAAGATACAAAGTATATTTGTCATGTCTATTTTTCTTTTTTTTTTTTTGTGCAAAACTCAAGCCACCAAAATTACTAACATTTTTACCTGCAGTGCATCATAAATTAAACCACAAATACAGAAAAATACCTTTAGTGCTATTACGACCTATATAATGCAATGCACGTATTTGTACATTGTGACATGGATAGAAGTAAAATGCATGTGTGTGTGGACAGGGAAGCGTTTTGACCTGCTCTGTCCCACAGCCTCTGTAACTCAGCCAGCTTCCTGTTGAAGGTGCATCAAGTCAAGGTCACTCACTTGAACCCCGGCACGTCCACTCATTTATCCGGTTAAGGTCTGCTGTTGCTCAGTTATTGAGGCACAGAATCCCATCACCCACACTGGCAACTCCGCCCTGTGTAATTTTGTTCAATTTGAACTGGTGTTTGCTGGAATGTCCTGTAAAATGTGTTAAATCGAAGGATGTTACAGTTTTATTAGAGATGGTGGGAACCTAAAAAAAACTATAGATTGGATGGATGTTGCTGGGCCATGGTGTTCTGTGGAAAACGCTCATTTACCATCTTCTGCTCAAGGAAATACATCTCCGTCTCTCACTGTCTATAGTTTATTTCTACATAAGTAAATACTGACAAAACTTGATAAATTATGAAATGTAGATTAAACTATATATATATATATATATATATAGAGAGAGAGAGAGCGAGAGATCCCCTGAGACATTTAAGAGTTGTCTCAGGGAGACTTGAGACAAGTATGTTGTCTCAAGTCCAACACACTTGAATCCAATATTACAGAATCTGAATCACCTCCTAAGTGCAGTCAAGTTCCCCGGAGTTCTGCTAATGACCTCATTATTTGACTCAGGTGTGTTGAAGTAGAAACACATCTAAAAGTTTCTGGAGACCGCCCCTCCAGGCCTGAAGTTGCCCCCCTCACCCTCCACTGCCTAGAAATCAAAATCAAATTTTATTTGTATAGCACATTTCAGCAGCAAGGCATTTCAAAGTGCTTTACATCATAACAAACACAAAAACACAAAGCCATGCAACATAGAATAAACAATACATTAAGTCATTAAATTTTTAATTAAATGGTTACGTTTCAAATCCAACTCTAAACAGGGGCCACATAAATAGCTGTGGTGGGCCAGATTTGGCCCACGGGCCATGAGTTTGACACAAGACGCTAAGCCTAATGTAATCTGTTGCAGTAAGGAATGACCACAACTCTTTTCAAAAGACTGAAGTTCTAGTAATGTTCAAGTAGACATTCGAAGGAAATAAGTTCTTTCAGCCAAATTTCATATCAGAACTTCATGATAAAAACAGGATGTCCTTCTGTTACTGTTTTCCAATTCCAGGATTCCTCATAAGATCGTAGAGAAATGTGCATCAGACTCTCTTCACAGAATATCAAATCCTGTGGGCAGAGGTGAGGAAGTAGTTAGAAAAGTTTGACAGAGTATTTTAACTTTGCTTTTTTTTCCTGGATTCTTTTAAGTCTTCAGCATCTTTGAGCTGGAGTGATAGGCCGTTCACAGAATACTAGTTTCAATTTGTTTATGCACACCATGTGCATGTTTCACTGCGTTTGTGTAACGAGTCAATTAAAACAGAGTGATAACGAGCTTTGCTGGCTGGTAGAGATAAGCTTGCACACGACTTCCCTCATACATCCATTTATTAGTTTTCTCTGATTTCTTTGAGCTGCTACCAGCCTGCCTTCTCCCATCCGACCCCTGAAAGATCTGAACGTGATAGCAGGGGCATTAGAGCAATCGCCGCTTCTCGCCGCATCAGCCTGGATTATTAAAAGAATCTACCATTATTTATAGTGGACTGCCTTCATACTTACGAGCACTCAGTCCTGTTAATGACGGGTGTGATTTCGCTAACAGAATCACTGCAGGGAGCAAATCAGAACATTTCCTTTGCATCCAGAAAAAAAACACGGACAGTTTTCTGCATATTTACAGCACATAGCTATTAAGTTCCTTAATATTTCTCATTCTGTTTTCAAAAATGATGGGACTCATGGATCTGTAAAGGGAACCAAATCTTCAAGATTTGGTTCCCATTTTTGCAAATATTTTTTTTTAAGAACAAGCAATGTTATCTGTAATATGGTTTTATTTGAAATATTTTTGTGTGTGAAAAAAAAAATTATCATCTGCATTAAATAACTGCAGTATGTTCTCGCAGAAAAAAGATTTTTCATAAAATGTAAAATTTCTAAATATAAACATTAAATACCCATGTAGGGTTTTTTTATGTGTTGCATGTATGAATAACACTTTAGTGTTATTTGTTATATAGAAATAAAAAATAAGAATAATGTAACAAAGAGTAGAGGGGGGAAAAGGTGGACTTTAGTTGCATTAGCAGAAACAAAATTCCTCTTCTGTGCAATTAAATATAACAATTAAAGCAGCGGTTGACAACACCCAGCTGTGAACATTAATCTAAGAGCAACAAGAAAGCAGGAACCAAGCAGAAGGCAGCGCACCGCACCGTCCTCGTTCTCTCTGCCACTGCAGGAAGCGTGCATCAGCGGAGCAGCCAGGCAGCGCAGAGCCGCCATGACACGTTATGGCAGCTCTGCCATAATGTGGCAGAACAGCAAATGTGTTCTGTGTCTATTACCTCCAGCCCTTTCTTCTTCTATTTAACAATTTACTATTTACCAAAATGGAATATTAAGAGCCACGGCCGTGTGTGCAGAGCATGGTAAGCAAGCAAAGTTGTAAAATACTGCATCAGCATGAATGATTCAAGGCAAGTCCTGTCGTTCATGGGAAGGAGCTGACCTCTGACCCAAGAAACAGACAGGAAGTCCATGGTAACTGTGGAGGAGCTGTAGAGATCCACAGCTCAGTTGGGAGAATTTGTTGGCATTCACTGTATTCCCCACAAGCTCCCCTTCCAGGATTACAACACCAACCACAGGCAGATCTGGCCCACATGTTGGCCACTTACACTCAATCTAATCTGAATGAGTTTGAGTAATTTTGCAAAAGAAGAAAAGGCAAAAATGTTGGTATTTATACATGGAAACCTGGTGGTGACATATTCTAAATAACAAAACCCAAAACAGGGGATGAATACAAAAACAGCCACACTTTTCTGGTCATTTGTAAAAACAAATTTGAAAAATGTACAATCATTGTTACATTTCACAATTATTTCACAACTACAACCACAATAGAAGTCCTTGTTGTCGGGTAGTATTGACACTTCCAGTCCCTAAAATCTCCAACAATTCTTAAATATTTTCCTCTCTGTTACAAATCTTCATATAACAGACAATTCTATTCATGTTAAATAGATTTAAATTTTAATTTGCAAACCTTTTCATCCACTTTTAGATAGTCAAGAGAAGTCAACACATTAATATTCTCACCTCTAATGAAACATGTGCAACTCAATAGCAAATAAATAACTGTATTGTTATATAAGATGTTTTATAAAGTTGACAGTGGCAGCAGCAGACTGACAATCAAACACTAAATTACTGTAAGCTTCCTAATGGCTGAATGCCACACTTAATATCAATATGTTAATGAGGTGTTTCAGGGCCAGTCATGTGTGCAGGCTCACTGGATCGCAGGCTGACAGCTGAGTGATGTTATGGTGATTTGGGCTCTGACCTTTAAATCGGGCAACAAATGAGTCGGAACTGAAAAGTCCTGAGCTCGGCTGCCCCTGTAACTGGATGTCACTGGAAACGGAAAGAAAACAAAGCCATTAACCGCAACACACACCACTGGTGTTGGAAAAAAAAAAAATAAAATAATAATAATAAAAACACACGCATGTTTTATAATGTAGTGTTTTTAAAACATGACTGCTTCACATGAAATTCTGATTATCTTTATGGAGCTTCCAGAGCATACACTGCAGTGAAGAAGAATTCAACCCATAAACAAAATCCTAATAGTTTTGCTTCTTAGAAACACCTACATGTTCACATCATCAAACGCATTTCAACATGAAAAACAACCAGAGTAAACTTAAGGTTAGTAACTGCAGAACAACCTCGGACCATCATGCATCAGATTTACTGTCAGCATGGCGGCATTTATGTTAACGGGGCAGTATTGTGATAAATCAACTTTTTTGAGCTTTACATCATCTTATAATGTTGTTTTTCATCAAAATCACACCCTGAGTGTTTTTGATTCTTGCTTTAATTCAACCATTCAGCTGTTCAAAACACCTGGATAGACGTAGCCCCGCCTTCAAGACACAGCTCCTCCTCAGAGCTGCGTCTGGTAGGTACATTTGGTATGTACATTAGTTTACATACCAGATATATGTAAACTATTTCCAAGCGCCAGAGTTTCCGCTTCACAGAGCAGCTCCCCAGCCCTTACTCCCCCCCTCAGTTCCTCCAGACTAGCCAGCAGCAATTAGCAAACACCTAGTAGAACTGTTCATCTTCTGAGCTCATCATAGCAGCTGTTTCTCATAGAAATTGGCTCCTCTATTAAAGGGTTAATAGAGGAGCCATGATGTGATGACTTCCTGAAGACGGAGTTTCAGAAAGACCAGGTGTTTTTAGAGACAAAGGGCCAATTTCATGCCATTAAAAATCAAAGTCAAATTTCTTTGAAGTCATATTTGATATATGTAATATTTATATTATTATATATTTATATTATTATTTATATTACATAATACTGCCTCTTTTAATTAAAATTTTCTCAAATACTGACCAAATGTATGTAAACTATGTATGTATTTAATTGTTGCAAGTTTCCGGTGTTTCAGCAAATAGTAATAATGCTGGTAATTGACCAAAATGTGTGTATCTGTCATTTTATTTGGCGTACGGACATATCTGGCTTCGGCTGCATATGGAAGCTGACGTAGATCTCCAATGGAGGTATTTGAAGTTCTGGAGGGGTTTGAAATGAACTTTTTTTATTCCTTCCACTGGTCTGTAAACACGAACGCCACCACAAGATGTCTGACAAACACAAATGAACAGCAGGATGCTCAAGCCTTCGTGGATGCGATGCAGGCAGCAATCTCTTCAGTTGTTGCTCAGGAGCAATTGTGGCAATCAGAGATGGGAGGACACATGGGAGGAAGGTATTAGACAATAAAGCTACCAGAAAGATCCAGCAGCGTCTGCTGAGCCATGAGAGCTGTCAGACGTTGGTCGCTCAAATGTTTTGTTTTGTTCCAAGGATTTCAACGAAGAAGATGAATATTCAGCAACACATCCTCAGATAAATTTGAGGTCTTCTGTTAAATCTGCATGTCTGTCTGCACAAACTGATATTAACTCGTATATCTGCAAGCGGTGAGTTCATTTGAATATTTGCGTATTTTTTCATGCAGAGAATTTCATTAGACTTTGCTGTATTTATTTTATTAAACCCTCCACTTGGGGTATTAAACTTTTAATACCCCAATTGTAACTAATTGCAGTTAGTTACAACTTTTAATAATTGTAACTAACTGCAATTATCAAATGAAAATAATTGCAGTTAGTTACAAACCTCACAGGACTAAACATATTAACCAACTGCGATAATAAATGGAGTCATGGGCCCTTGAGCTTTCAGAAAATAATGCAGTCAGGCTGTACGTTTAGAAGTGTCTTGATTGTTTAGGTTTAATCACATCCTTAACCCATTCCAGCTACGTCCATACTTGTGTTAAGTCTTGCCTACTTTGATTTAGAAAAAGATAAATTGTCAGCACCAGTCCTAAACACCTTCTTTCACATTTCAGCCACATTGCTTTTAGCAACTACAATTTCTTATTCTGAAGGCTGCAGTCTGCAGCTAGCCACCCTTGAAAATAGTTGTGTTTCTACTACATGCACTTATCTCTTCCCAAAAATCTGCATGAAATATTTTCTCTAGGTTAAAAAGAAAAACAACAAAAGAGAAGATTTCATTGGTATTCAACAATTCCCTGAAGGTTCTGATGTATTCATGAGGTGCGCCGTAGATAAGAATTCACTTCTTTGTAAGACTATTTAACAGGTGAAAGAGGAAAGAAATAACGTTTTAAAGAACAAAGAAAAAGACCTTATTTTTCACCCTGCTGCATTTTGACAACCTTCCCCAAGCGTTTGGCTGATAATACAAGATGCTGTTTTTGTAGGTCCAATAATAAAAAAAAGGTTAACTCAGGATATCCTGAGGGCAAAATATTTATCGGATCTTGTTAATGATCTGATAAAAGCAAATAAAGCATATATGTTATAAATTTAGCTTTTGTCAATAAAATGACAAAACCTTTACTGAAACAATTGTTATACATTGTTATGGTATTTTCTTTTTCTTTTTTTTTTTTTTTTTACAAAAAAGTGTGATTATTCAAAATAAGACAGGGGCTTTTCTCTCATGTTCTGCCTCTCAGGTTAGCTCATGTCGTAGGGGAACAGCCTCGCTTCCAACGCTTTGTTTTTTATCGTCATGTTAAAGGACAAACTCCCACACAGAAAGTTAAAAACAAGGTCAGAGAACAAATCTAAATGTAGGATGTTTAGCTGCGGAGCAAAATGGAACAGTTAATAATGTGGCTGTCAGGGGTGAGTGATGGATGGATTAAACAAAATAAAAGTGAAATGGGAATATGGTCACATTCGATCCAGCAAAAGCACTTACATGTGCGTGTGCTGACAAATAATTTCAGCCATTTCTTATTCTGCCACTGATGCATGTTCATTGGACCATTATGCGCTCAAACTGCCAATAATTGCATGAGTCGTTTTCAAAGGCATAAGATGCAAAAATGTCACCTTTGGGAGAAAGGTAGAGCATTTGTTTTAAATCAAAGGCCGCATTTCTGGTCCCTGTATTATAATAGCGGTTCAATATGTTGGGGTTTATATGGGAGAGGATTAGGGCCACTGAGAAAAACAAAATGAATTCTGAGATTAAATTCAGAATTCTGAGAGTTCTTATTTTTCTTTTCAGTGACCCTAATCCTCTGAAAAGAATTTATTAACTCTAACTTTGAAAATATTACTCAAGTCATACCACTAGGGTGGTTATTTACTCAGTGAAATCAAAGTTACTAACTCAGGCTATTCGCAGATTGATGAGAGACAGAGAGGATGAGTCTCTAGCAACAATGAGGCAGGAGGAAGTCCATATAAAAACAACAAATGCAGCAGTTACTTCTCTATTCCACAAACGAACTGGATTATTGAAGCATGAATGTATTTAAAATTGTATTAATGCAAATGTCTTCGGGATTCCTTTGTTGCATATTAGAATAAAGCAACAATTGAAATTATATTTATAAAAATATACATTTTGGGGGTTAAAACATTTGGAAATAACCACATTAAATGGAGCATAGGTTTTCTGTGTTACTTATTATGTGTCTCTGCACTGAGATCTTCTGGGATAAAGTATATGAGTGACTCCAAATCGAGGAATCATCTGTTCCTTGATTTGGAATTGGTTATAAATAAAGGGGACACTTACGCACTTCTCTAGTCTGCCCCAGGGCAGCTGTGGTTACAGCATAGCTCATTAGCATCAGTGTACGAATTTGTGCATGAATGAGTGAATGTCTGAACGTAGCATTGAACACGCACTGGGTTTTCTCCTATCAGTTTTCCCTTGTTTAAATCTTTTACTTCTGATTTTCATATCTTCCTCAAACAAACATCAGCTGTCATTAGATACTCCAGTCTCTCTTTCTCTGGGTCTCCCGGTGTTTTTTTCCATCTCTGCAAGTTAATGTTGCTGTGTTACAATTAAGTTAAATAAGGAGGCATGGGGCTGAACAGAATTGTTTTGCAAGTGCTCTGCCGGTAATTAGTTTGTTAAAGCAGAACAAAAAGAAGTGCATCTCTGAATATCTAAAATTGGATATTAATTAAGTTACAAATGAAAATCATTCTGTAGTGGCAAGAGGAGCTGCCAGACTGTGGCTATCTAATGGAGACTGATATGTTTTCAATTGAAAAACTTTATTCCGGTTCCATATTAATTTTACATCTATCTGAATTAGGTTTCTCACTAACTTGAAATTGGCAGTTGCTTTAGTGATTGTCCCACATCAAATGGAGGAAAAACTAACGGGTAATGAGATCAAAAAATCCCACAAACTACTGCTACTGTCTCAGTTTATGCTTTCTGTCACTTTAAGTGCAATGGGACATTACAACAACAACTCCTGTTGTTGTGTCAGCAGGAGGTGGGAAAACGAGCTGAGAGTCTGTGACCCGTAACACACATGGAAAGGACAAGAGGCTACCACCTGTTGAGAAAAAAAACTGATAAAAACAAACACAGGCATTAAGATTGACTTTAAAAAAACGCTGCTGTGGAGGTTGTGCAGACGGAACTGAAATTAGAACTTTGTGTTCCGGTAAAATTTGCTGGTTCGAAAAAATTTTGTCCAGACATTTTGACTAGAAATGGAGAAATTCTTAACCCTCTCAGGCTCAAATTACTTGCAAAGACTAGCTAAGTAGCATTTAGCTGTTGCAAATCTGCAACATCTGCCTGGAGAGGGTTAAAATCTTTTAACAGGACTTTGGGTAGTGATAATCCTAACTGAGTTTATTCATTCATACTCAGTATTGTAATATTGTAAAAATAATAACAGTTCTGAAACTCCCCCTACAGGAAACTGAACTGTTGATTGTATAAACTGACCTGATGTGATCTCCTTTCACCTCCACATGTGATCGTCTCCATTGTAATAATTATGTCTGGTAGTGTCGAGATTATTTTCATGTTCCGCTGCTCTCTGTCTGCTGCTAAAGAATCCATCCAAACGTTGTACATGAACCCTGGGGAGAGTTTGCTGCTGAACGACACTAGCCATGTTTCCATCCCTCTGTGATGGCAATTTTGAGCAAATTTTTAAAATGTTGCAAAAAAAGAAAATGCAAATTCGGCATGCTTCCGTCTAGGTTTTGAAGCGAATCAGCCCTTCAACACAACACATAATCTGGCCAGATGTCGACACTATGCATTGTTATAAAAAACAAGGTGTAGGCATTTTTCAAATTTTTGTGCCTCTACTAAGGCACATTTGATTTTATAAAGTGAAATGATGCCAGAATGTGGCCTCTTCTTCAAAAGTCCTCCTGGTCAAAACTCCACATAAACACAATTGTTTGTTGTAGAAAGGAATGTAAAAAATTTAATTTTGTACTTCTCAAAAAGGACGTGGAAAAGAGACAAAGTGTCTCTTCTCGTCCCCACACTGTTTTTAAAATGTCCCTGATAAACATATACCACTATGTATAGCCTTTGTGTCTATTTTTTAGATAAAATATGCTCTGTCTATGTGGGTAGAGGCCATGTTTAAACAGATGAGGTGGTTGACAACTGCACTAAGAAAAAAGTCATTTTACAGGGTTTGCTTGACTCACTCTGTTAGTAGCAGCCTGTACCTGTCCAGACCTCAGGAACATATAAAACACTCCTACTACTTTTCAGATCTTACATCAATACTCAAGGTTCTGGTCAGGGTTATTCTCTGAACTAATCTGGAACAACTACTACCACCAGCTCTGTCCAAAACTCTCAAGTGATGAATAATTCACAGTTTATTTTTCACAATATTCATTCATCTTTGACGTTATGACACCCATAGAGGGAACATGAACAGCAGCTCTTCTGAAATTCTGCAAGGTAAATTTGAGTCCAAAAAGAAAAAGTCTTTGTCCAGAAACTTTGTTCTGCTGCAGCTAATGCCACAGGAATTTTTTAAAGGAATTGATATCAAAATAAAAGCAGCAGAAAATAGGTTTATTATAATCAATTTAACAGGGAAGAACATCGAGTAAAATGAATTTTTTCTATTATTATGCTGTGTTTACCCTTCATGTGACAGTCAGCTCTCCTCCTCAGCAGAAGGGGATGGCACTTTGTAAAAAACAAAAAACTTTTTTCAGCTACCTATGCAATATTGTTAGTCCCTCATCAAAAACATATCTGGAATGTTGCTTTGATTCTTTCATCTGTGCTTGAGAAATCATGGAATCTCCTGTGGTGGCTAAGCGCTTGCTCTCACAAAGCTTCGCCTACTTACACAAAGCTCCGCCTTGGATCTTCAGCTCAGCCCAGGTTCTGCCTGCAAACACCTGGTGGAACTGCATGTTTTCTGAGCCTATTATTTGAATTACTTCTATCTGCATAACTGTATTGCTGTGTTGTAGTGCTGAAGGTCGAGTGTTGGAAAGGTCAGAAGCTTCTTAAAGGGACAGAGGCCAATTTGAAGGTATCAAGTAATGAAGTCAAATTTCTTTTAAGTCATGTTTGATACAGACAGAATTTTTAGCACAACTCAAGGGAACATTTCTTGATTATGCTATAAAATGGTGATATGTGCCTATAAATACATAATAAAGTACAGAAATATTTTGGCCAATAGAATATTGATATCTGCACAGATATTAAATTAATTATAAATTTGACCATCATTTGTGGAAAGTTGGCAAAGTTAAAATCTGGTTTGGCAATGAAAATGACTGTAAATTGTATAAATTCCATAAAGTTTTAAATACATCAACAACTTATTCCCCTTGGGGAGTTGTTTACATTTTTAAGGAGGACTTAAGCCTTAAGTCTCACTCTAATGATCCAAAGCCTGACTGCTATCTGGCTTTCATGAACAGGTCTAACAGTAAAATGAATTGATGGGAACATAATTTATTAATAAAATAATCTTTTCAATAAATATGCTTCAAAAATACAGTATTTTTATATATAAAAAATGCACACAATTATATATGTCACACTTTATGCAAATGATGTAAGTGCAAATGTGGCTTAAGGACCTAAGACTTTTGATATCATCACCTGAACCACAAAAGAAGAACTTAATCAATTTAGTTTCTTGAAGTTCAGAACAATGACATGCAATAATACAATGGGTATACACAGTTTAAAATTAGTGAAGCTAATTCAAATATGATTTTTGTTTTTATTATTTTTATTTATTTTTTTGTACTTGGAACAGATTAATACAAGGAAGTTCTTCTCATGAAGGTATCAAGCCATAGGAGGGAACAGGCTGGATTGTTGGTGACAGAGCTGAAAACATGGCCTGTGTGTTAGACAGGATAATAGCCTGGGGATAGATTAACTCACAGTCCCATAAGCAAACAGGAATTTGGAAGAGAAGCAAGCATCAAGGTAGAATAATAGAGTCATTGTACTGGTGCACAACAGATCTCAGAGCTAAATGTTATTTCCTGTACCTTTGTCAGAACTTGTAAGTGGCAAAGATAACGCCAGTTGGCAGCAGCTGTCTGACAATGTAAAAGTGAGGTTGACCTGAACTCATAACTTTAAATAGACAATTTAAAAGGCTTTTATATGCTTTGTGCGACCGGTCTGCAAATCTGATCACATCTTACCTTAAGAAGAACAGAGGGTTAAAAAACTGAAAAATTGTTTTAAATGTGTAAAATTTGACTTTGTGTTGGATCAATTTACAGTCTAGAGATTAGTGGGGGTTTGTCACATTGCAGAGATTAATACTATATTCTATATAATAATGCCATATAATGAAATGGTTTCTTCTCTAAAAACAAATTGGAATGGTCTTCTGCTAGACACTTAGTTCTAACCATAAGAGAGCTGGTATCAACTAGGACACCTGCAATTTTCCACGTTGTTCTGTAAACAAAAATGGTTTAAAGAGTTGGTCTGAAATTTTCAGAAACTGCGAATCTACTGGAACTTTCTTGAAACAGCCGTCTGTTGGGTTAACAGAGAATGCAACATAAAAGTGAACATATCAAGTAAGCATCAGTTTTGTGTAATTGAAAATGACTCGAATATGCGAAAGGAGACAGACGAGAGAATGATAACTCCAGCTCAAATAATCATGTGTTGCAACCAGGATATGCAAAATTCCATTTCTGAAGCAGCTGCAGCAGCAGAACGCCTCGCCTGGTGCTAGTCCTGTCAGTTAAGACCCAGAAACAGGTTACAAATCTCACAGGATCACCTAAATTGGACAGTAAGAAATTGAGAAAAAAAATCTTCTGTTTTGATGAGTCTCACAATGAGTTGCAGCATTCAAATGATAGAGTAAGAAAAATACAGAATGGTGAGGAAATGAAGCGCTCATGTCAATATGGAGCAAAATCTCTGAGAAATGTTTTGACAATGTTCTTAACCTCAATATGTCTGAGGGTAAAAGAAAACTTAACACCAGACTGGTGTGTGTGTGTGTGTGTGTGTGTGTGTGCGGGGGTGTGCGCGTGTGCATGTGTGTGTGTTTGTGTTTTTATCACCTCATGGGGACTTCAGTCTGTTTACACAGTCACGTCATGGGGACCTACTCCATTATGGGGACCTAAAACCAGGTCCCCATAAGGATGATGGTTTTAAATGACTGTATGCCATTTTAAAGGTGCTGGTGAAGTTTTAGCAATGGCGCCCATATCACATGTTTTTCCATCACGTTTGTGTGTGCGTGACCCGATACTGCCCCCATAAGGTTTCAGAGTGGTACTGCACCTCATTGTAATTCACACACTTTTCCAAATATGGTCAAGTACCGCCTACTTCCTAGTCCCCAAAAAGAAGGTTATTGCAAGAACTTGAATTATTTGGTTTAAAAGACAATATCAACTTAAAAGATAAAATCCACAACTCTAAATGAAAATGGAAATTTTTCTACACAGATTGTCTCCACTGATTTAGTGTTTATACTTTTGATTCTGTGGAAATACCCACCACCAAGAGTTGTTCATGTATTTATATAGTCTGTCTACTGATTTTTAATAAAGTTAAAAATGACAAAAATGTGGTTAACTGTTCGAATTTATTAATAAGGGAGTATGATACAAAATGCATGAAAGACTGAAGATGTAAACATTTGTGCACATATTTAGTAAATATTTAAAACTATAGTTTTGGAACAGTTTTAAGACAGCTCTATATATTTGTTTATGCAACCTTTTTCAACTACAGTTATTTCTTAGTGAAGAACGGGCAAGTGTTTAAGTCTCTGGATCTGAAATGATGTTGAAGTCATTAGGTAAAACACTAAACATTTAAGCTTGGGGTCATGACTCAAAAAAGGTTAAAAGGCTCAAGGGGTTTAAAATACTCTATTTCTGACAGTGACTTTGTAGCAGTCACCTGTCCTGGATTAATATGTAGTAAATGTCATAATCAAGCACACTGTGTGCTTATGGCCAGTATGTATATTTTCCTGCCATTTCTGACATCAACGGGACACAGGTTTTATGTATTTACCCCGAGAGACATTTACTGCCATTGTGGGCTATGTCAGTTTGGGCCTGTCCTTTGTGTTTATCCATATTTCTGCTGGTGAAATGCTTTTTCTGCACCTGTTGGTTACATAGTGTAATCACATATGCTTTGACGTATTTGACTCCTTTGCTGAAATTACACATACGTGTAACCCAGGTTAAAAAAAAAGAAAAAGAAAAGCGCAAGTAAAAATTTAATGATGTTAATTTAATGTCTTGTTTCCACAACATTGAAAAATATAAATAGATTTTATCTTTAATTTTCCTCATAAATATGTATTAAAAAGTTCTAAAAATCTTTAAAAACTGTAAAATAGGCCTTTAGTGATTGTTTTTACTGATGGATTGGGCAACCAATGGCTGGCGTGGGCTGTTATTACATCAGCCAATGGGGTTGATTGTCCCGCCCCTTTAACTACTGCGCTGAGATTCTGCTCAGAACGCGTCAGACACGGTTGAGAAATCACAGCTGACCGTCGCTTCCATTAAAGCCTGAAAGAGCTTGTAAAATCTGGACAATTGGTAAGAAAAACAATATTAGTATAAATTCGCAAAATATATAATTGAATGTAGTAAATTCATTT